>OVAP01000200.1:0-45094 GCA_900406295.1 Aurinia saxatilis | reverse complement strand
TTTATAATTTATAATATTTTTGGTTTATAATTTATAATTTATAATTTATAAGTTATAATTTATAATTTATAATTTCCAAATAAGAAATCACAAAAAAATACTAAAACAATACACACCCGTCGGAAATCTGTCAGTAAAAAATTATACGTCTGTCGGAAATTCGTCGGTTAGTACCCGTCGGAAATCGGTCAGTTACGGTTGTTGGAAATCCGTCGGTTAGAACCCGTCGGAAAGCCGTCGGAAAGTCGTCGGAAAGCCGTCGGAAATTCGACCGTCAGTTTTCCGTCATTTATCCGTTGGAAATACGTCCGTCAAATTACCGTCAGATTTTTTCGACTGGACTCTATTTTCGACGACGTGGATCTGACGGCAATGGTCCGTCGGATCCCAGTCAGTTTTTGTGTTTTCTGACGGTTTTCCAACGGATTTTTCCATCAGATTTTCCGTGTTTTCTTGTAGTGATAAGGAAAAATTCACTTTCATCCAAATTCCTAATTCACTTCCAAATTCCTAGTTGACTTAGAAATATATAAATTTTTTGGAACGAAGAGATTAATAATCTGAATTTAGTTATTTACTAATACTAATTGTTATATTATTTACATACTCACGTACTAACACAGATTTTAATATTGTATGTGCTAGGTGATTTTCCACGCGATTGCATGAAAAATATGTGTTAATATATCATTTAAAAATTAAACAATATTTTTAAAAAATAATATAGTATTAAAAAACAAAGAAAAAAGTCATGAGGCACGTCTCTTGTTTAGTTGATTAATTTCATTTTTATGTTGGTAAAAATCTTTTATCATGTACTAATGTGCAAAAGATGGAGTTCGTCGTTAATATTTTTTGTTTATCATTTGTCATCTAACAATATTTTTAAAAACTGAAAAAAATGTTGAATTGGATATAACATTTTTTTTTATCATCATGTCTCTTTCTCGAAAGTTTTTGCATCCCATCCTAAATGATTCTTGTATCACTTTTGCTTGTTCATATGATTCCCTGTAATTTTCCCACTTCCTTCAATCTCTCCAATTTTCTATATGTGAGTTGTGTACATCAAGTTATCGACTCGTGAATCTGATTGATCTTGCTATATGAATGATTCCTCTATGCCAGAGTGCGGAGAGATATTGTCAAAAACATTTCATATAATTTTTTCTCTTTCCTCTTTGGTGCATAGATATTAAATATTATTGATATTTCCCAAAGCCTTTGTCATATATGCTTGAGATGATTAGTAGTAGACATTGGTTTATGCAATCCACATAAAAAGTTAATCTCCCTAGAACTAAACAAAAAAGAGATGTTTAATACCTCATGTCTAATATAGAAACCCCTTTAAGCAGATTAACCACTCCTGTTTAAAAAACAACAACATAGAACTTGGTGAAAAAGATAAAGTAATTTGTGTTTAAAGAGGAAAACAAATACACCGACCTANGTTTAAAGAGGAAAACAAATACACCGACCTATTGATATATCCTATATTTTACCGGTTTTTAATATAATAAATCATATATTTATTTATGTTTTAGAGTTTATATATTATTATTAGAGTCTAAATGAATCATTTTAAGTGCATGGACGTGTTTAGGACCTTTTGTGAATTCTAGGAGATCTATGGAGCATAAATTCAGAAAAATTGAAAAGAAGAAAAGGAAATGAAGAACAAAAAGGAGCATCAGAGAAGGGTGTCGATGGACACCACTCGGATATTCAGCTGATTTTCTATTAAGATCAAGCAATTTTCCAAATCTCTTTTGGAAAATCAATTTTGTTAATTTACCAATTCTAAAATTCGTCCACACTCCAATAAATACTTTGTTAAAGCCTCTGTTTAGGCTATACTTTAATTTACTTTAGAGAGAATTTGTAAGGGAGAAAAATATACTTTGTACCCTTGTTTTTATATTTTCTCTTTGATATTTTATTGTTTTTAATTAAATTGCATCATGTTTTGCTTAGCTATGTCTGGGTAGATCTCTTGTTAGGCTTAGAGTTCTTAGGGTTTAGATGAATAACTGTTTGCGATAAGTCTAAATTAGGTTTAAACCCTTAATTCTTCCTCTAGATTAAGTTTAATGCTAGCCCTAGTTTAATCACCTAGAGTCTAGATCATAGGTTACTTATTATATCATAATTGTTTGAATAAATCTTAGAAGGAGCAACATTTCTATTCACAAAAGAATTTGGTTTAGAAAGTTTGTGAACAATTGAACCTAGATTTAACACATAAATAATTCTTTAGGATTCACGAAGGAATTTGATATGCTAGGAATTATTTATAGATTGCATTCACAATGGAAGGTTGTTTGCCTTACAATAGGTTTCATGTTTAGGAATTCAGTGGTTACTAATTTTACTCGTGTTGTCGAACGACACCACTATTGGTGTCGAACGACACTCGACGTGTTTTGGTGACAACTTGGATTCTTTTCCCAAAGTTCCCAACGCCTAACGTTGATTTTAATTCTTTACAACCCTCACCTTAATTTACTTGTTACTTGCATTAGTTAGTCAATTTAAAACCCTTGTACCTAATTTAATTTAAAGTTTTATAACTAGTTTATGATTTATCGGTCTTCATAGATTTGATACCTTAAGTAGGCTAGCAGTGTTTCATTAGCATGCATTAGTAGTTACCTTGTTAGAAAATGTTTTTTCCAAAGAAAATTATGGTTTGGTAGATAGGCAATAGGGCTTACGCATGACTAGTTAAGGCTTACTTTCTTATCAGAGAACTTAATCATATCTAGGATTAACTGCGGCTACGACACCATTATAGTTTGTTAAGATGAACACTGATTTTGAAAGTTTTCATGTCAATTCTCGGAGGAGCAATTTGATTTCTTAAACTTAAGGACTAGACCAACTAATCCTACCAAAGGATAGTTGAATAACAATGATTTCAAGCTTTATAGCCTTTCGAGAAGATTGGCATAAACTACTACCCTGGATAATTCAAACTGTAATCTATGCAACATTCCTAACTTCCTAACATTTTAATTTATAAGTTTAAAATTGCGGTTTTTTTAAAAGATTTCAGGCGAATACGATCGATCAATTCCTTATGAATTCGATCGAAAGTTCTCCATTGGATTGATTGCTTCTGCATTCTATCGAATCTGTCACTCTCACATCATTTATTAGCTGATAGCTCGAGTGAATTCAGAGGTGTTACTGCATGCATTTGCTCTCTGTGGGTACGAACCCAAAGTGCTACTGCGAACGCATATGTGCTTGCAGAAATATTTTGGGTGAAAACTAAATCCCCACCAAGTCATAAACCAAAATTAGATTATGTGAATCTCTGACCAATCACATTATGTGAATCTTTAACTAATAATTCCTGATTTAGTATAAGCAACTCGAAAGGGAGGTCTCTTATCCTATTTTAAGCTTGGGGATCTCAATCCTAGGATCTGTTAATAAAAAAAATAAAAAAAAAGAGATTGAAATTTTGCATTTCCTTATCATCAAACAATTGCCTAGAATTTGAGAGAAAGGCTTAGAACCTGCAAGTATCAAGGCCTTGAATCAAACGTAGGAGATATACATGTGATGCACAAGGATCTCCTTCAGAATTCTTGATCTTTGAATCATCATCCATACATTCTAAAGCAATCTTGATGTCTTGTAACAATTCTTTAACTCCACGATATCCCCTCTTGCTTTGATATAGCGCATTAAAAACGTGAATCAATCAAAAGATCTGTCCTTTTCACACCTCGCCATATTTAATGTTTCTAGAGCTAATTGGCAGTCTGAGATCAGAATCTCCATATCTAAACTGTCAGCAAACTCGATTTGTTGTAGATCCATCATGTTAAGGAGTTTCAATCCTAGAAACATATTGTTGGACAATAATTTTTGGAACATACCTAGTACCAATTAAATAACACGCTATTATTAACCGAATAAATACATTTAAAGGATCTTGATTCATGATTCCCATTCCTATGTGATGCAAACTATCTCACTCTTTCTTTTCTTTATTAGATAACAAATCAGTCCAAGACATTTCTTTTCTCACACACCAATCTATAAAACAGAAAATTTCAAAATCTCATATCAAAGAAAAAACAAAGAGTATGGGTTTCTCTTCCCAAGAATGCCCTTCTTTCTCTGTCTCTCCATCTCTGGTTACACTAACACAAGTAGTGACAACAATGGAGAAAGAAGAGAGTTAACTTTAAGGAGGAGATGTGTAATTTGTCTACAGGGAGTTGGGTTTATGATGCTAAGTACCCACTTTATGATCCCTATAAATGTTAAGGGAAAAAATATAATTAGTGAATCACATAAAACCATGAATGTTCTGCATTGGTATATAAAGTGTAAGCATGTACGTTAATGCACACTAGAGTTTCCGAGCGTACTTATGGGTAAGAAAACCAAGAAGAAGAAGAAAAAAATAAAGATCACCAATCCGCTTCAGGCACCACTTTCAAACCATCTTCTATAGTGCACAAGCGTACATCATTCAAAGACTAAAGATACAACAATCAGCACTTTATACATCATTCACTGACTAATTACAGTAGTTTAATTAATAAAGATAAAAATGAGCAATGTATATCTAATCCAAAGAAGCATAAGTGTTTACATTTAAACACTTGCATACATCACTGGAACTCATGTCCTAAGATCTAAGAGGTACAAATTTTGTCTCAAGACATAATCCTTCTCTACACTTAATACTGGAACTCATGTCTTTTTCAACTACCTAAGAAGCTACGTTTGGTTGAAGTCCAATTTAATATTTGATTGACCCATGTTTGATTGCTTTGACATGCATATTTGAGAAGCTTCAAGAAAGTTCTTTTAGATTTGCATTCATGATGAAGGTTTTAAACATGATTCATGATTCTAGGTGAGACCTCAAATTTAGTTGTGTCACGATCTATTTATCTTCTTACGTTTGTTGCTTCGTTATTGAAGTCTGCATTACCTAGAGAGCATGGCTCGAACATCAAGAAGCTAACTAAATATTTAATATCTAATATAAATCCCAACAATGTACAAACACAAACACTCAAGAGAAACTGAGTTTGATAAGTTTCACAAAGATCTATTGAAAACAAAGGAAGGACAATAACCACCAAAAAAATCAAGAAGCTAATTCATAATTGCCACAGAAACTCTCCACAAATTGAGAAGTTTCAGAGCGATTTACTGAAAACCAAAGGACAATAAGCATGAAGAAACAATAAGCCAACTCAGAATTTTACATAAAAAAAAATCATCAAATAGAGGTATACAAGCAATCCAAATAACACGAATTAGCAAAACAATCCAAGTAACGTACCGTAACATACACATCGTCGCCTATACTGAAAATAGATTCATCGATAAGAGCTCGGTCATAATGATGCTTCGCTTGCAACCTCTCTTCTCATTCATTTATCCTGTATTTGTAAAACCACAATGCTATATAAGCAACAAAATCACCAAAAATAAACGAAGATTTCAACAGAGAAAAACAACATATTTACCCATTGCTAGTAGCTGGAACTGTGACGATTTTTAAAGATTTGTACTGGAGCGGATTCAATGTAGAGAATAAATATTTCAATGTGTTTCTGAATTTTCAAAAGAGCGCTTGACAATTTCGGAACCGTAGAATCCAGAAAAATAAGTTGTACGAGGAAATTTTACATATTCGTAGAGTTGTAGAAAATTGGAGATTTATCAAAGAAATCAACTTTCTCTGCAGATGAACCCTAATTTTTCAATGAAATGGTTTTCCTATTTCCCATTATTGAGGAAAGAGTGGTGATGTCAACCATGACATCATCATTCATTAACTTTTAATGAGAGCTCGACGCATAGGATTTTCAAATAATGTATAGAGGATGCTACTTATTTACTCGAGATTTGATGCTTTATATTGGCTGTACAAAGACTACTTATGTAGATTCGTGCATAGTTTTTTTTTTTCAAAGTTCAATGCAAACAAAAAATAAATAAAACAAGCAAGTGTAAAAGCATGGGGATTTCATGTAAAATCCAGAAGAAAATTTGATGAGGTTTGAGATACATGAGAAAAAAAAGAAAAAATCCTTTTGTTCGGTAACACAAAACTGCATAACACTAATCCTGTATTATTTGAAACTTGATTTCATTTTTTATTTTACTCGGAGCGACATGTAATTCAACGAGGTACACGCTTAGCATACCAATCTGGCTGTACTTCTGGTTCGTAGCAATAGTCAAAGAAAAGCTCCTCAAATGCTTCGATTGCTTTACTCGCATATATACCAATCCTCGGATCTCCTCTTACAGTCACCACCTGCATGATCGCATCATTAGTTTAATTTTCTTGGAAGTTTTGAATCTATATTATTGTATATTAGAATCATCAATCAACAAGGAGTAAAGTTGATACATAATTTTATATACTTAACTAATGAAATGATAATATTAATAGATTACCTTGGCATAGCAGTTAGGATTTTCTGAGTGATTTAGAAACTTAAGTTCGCTTCCTATACGACGAGGATCAATTTCAAACTGCAAAATAGTTTTTATAAGAAAAAATTTGTCTAGAGGAAAGAAAAGTTAAGTAAGTGAATAAAGTTACGTACTTGATCATTCAAGTTAAAAACGAAGGAAGAACCATTCAGTGTCTCTGCTCTTCCACGCTCATTTGCTTCTTCGCAAGTGATCAACTCACCCGTGAATTCGCCAAGGAACTCATTTTTCTTGAGAGCGTCCTTGATGGAGTATTCACATTCGCAACCGTTGAAAAACATAAGCAATTAATTAAACAAGTATAAAAATTATAATGTTATAATATGATATCTACTACTCACCTGTGTAAATGCACCCCATCCTTGAACATCAGACCTTCCCACGAGAATCTAGTGAAAAAAACATGCATATATTTTTAAACATCGTATAAATCGGGTTTTTAAAAAACTTGATGGTGATTTAGCGTTGCCTACCTTTTTCCTTTGTTTCAGGGTGAATTTCATATTTTTGCATTGGCTTTCCTCTGATGTTTCATTAAGAGAGGCATGTCCATAACTATATAATTGATTAGAAATTTGAGAATTATGTTTTGGAATGTAACCATCGAATCAGTTATGAAAGTTGTTACCTGAGCATACAATTCCTACAAATATCTGGATCACATTCTCGATCCGCAGCAAAGCAAGGACAACGTCTGTCACCGCATTTGCCCTTAGCGCAATTACATCCTCTGTACCGGTTGGCGCAGTCTTTTAGACATCTGAATAGACAAGGAAAAATCAGTTATGTTAATTTTAAAGATATAGTCTAACCGTTTGTGTTAGTATTTCACTGTGTTTCCATCCATATAAATCAATTATGTGATTTAAAATAAATAGTCTAGTGGTTTGTGCTAGTATGTCGGTGTTAATTGTGAATAGAAAGAATAAAATACCCGCAATATTTCTCGCAGCAATTTCCATCAGCTAAGCAAGTGCACTGATCTCCACAAACTGGGTCGCAAGTACATGGAGTGTATTGCTTATTCATCTTCTCCCCTCCCTTAGAAATTAATTTTATAGCAGTCGGATAATAAGTACTCTTTCTCTTTTGACCCTTTCTCTTTCGAGGTACTTCTTTGTTGACCTGTAACAAAATCATTATATATTTGAGTAATGTGTTTTTTTCTAACATAGATGTCATAGCTATTACCTGATTGTGTGTTTCTGCAGTTTGGTTTTGTTCTGGTAACGTAGTACATTGATCTTGTTCATGCATGTAATTGTAAACCTCGATGCACGACTTGAGTCCGTAAAGAAAGTTTCTTGTAACAAGACAACTGCAAATAGACAACATATATAAGTTGTACTTTTTGTGGTTAATAAAAAATAATAATACCATAACTCGGTTTACCTGTCTTTCCCAAAGACTTTAACTCCGTTCATATAAAGATCTTTCTCTACTGGTGTCCACTCATATGAGACCACATTCTTCCCTTTCGCTTTATCAACAACCACATTCTTCCCTTTCACATTATCAAGCACATTCTTCCCTTTACCATTATCAACTTCTGTGCCACTCTTTTGCTAGTAAACAAGTAATAAATCAATTAAGAAACAAATAAAAATAAAAGTAAGTGTGTATGTGAGATAGAGAGGGAGACCTTAAGGTAACAAAACTGATGATGACATGGCTTTTTAACACCTTCATTCTCATAAAATGTGGATTTTATTTCTCTCTGATAAGCCAAAGTCACATAATTAGTTAGTTAATCACTTAAGCTTAAGGCCTATGCAATTAAAACAACAATTTAAAAAATAAGTTTACGCTTACATATTTAATCACATGCAGAGATGGTCCATGCATTTCACATCCAAATATCTGTAAAAAGGATAGCGAATAATATTAATGAAAAATATGTATGATATTTTGTGGAAAAAAAGGAAAAAGAATTTGAATTTACATAGCAACGACGACAAAAATTCCTCTCTGTAAAAGACATGCTCTTGGATATCGAACAAGAAGCCTCTCCAACATTTACTCCATTCTTCAGCATTTTGAGCTCACTGTATCTCTCCTACATTAGATTAGAAAGTTAAGACAATTCTACTCACGAGGAAGATTATAGATCGATGTATTAATATTTGAGTATTACCAAAATATCAAATTCTACTACTTTGAGGGATCCAGTGAGAGCACTCATCACAATCAAATCATTCAAATCATATTTCTGCCCAAGTTCCCTGCAAAATTATTTACCATGTTATTGACAATGTTTAATCATGAGACAACTTTTGAATTGTTTAATAACCCGACATGCACATATATAACCCAAAAACTAACCATATAAGCCGGTCTGCATTCTTGGAAAATTCGAGTTTTTTTTTCTTTGTTTCTTCCTTATACTCTTCACCTCCTTCTTCTTCTTCATCCCTGCTCAATTCTCTTGCTTTACCATCCACATAGTAGATCTGCCTCTTACCTATCACAGAGTCGCTTGCAGCCATCAACTTATTTCTGCAATGTTACAGACATATATATATATATATATATATATATATATATGTGTGTGATATGAGTATATATTGCTTATTGAGATCAATGTGAAATAAAATCAAACATTCTTACCTATCCATGAAAATCCATGTAGTGTATCGCGGCAGCTTATCAACAAATGGAAGCTTGATACTTTGCAGTTTAAGTGCGTTGTTAATGTCACCATTTTCGATAGATTCATCAGAGAATCCCTTGAAATGCTTAAGTGGTTTTACCATTCTAATAGAAAGCATATCTTTGGCTCTTCCACTATTACCGTCTACATCAAATGGACTAGAGGAAAGAGATTGATGGCGCAAAGCATAAGCAACCACTTTCGATTGGTTCAGTTCGAATTTTTCCTGTCAATCAAAATAAGTTTCTTTAAAATATATAATTAAACAGTCAACTAAGTGTTCATCTATTTGCAATAATTAAGTAGGGAAATTATGCTCTTGAAAAGCTTCTCATATGTATCATCAATAACATATATATAGGAGAAAGAATAAAGTATATGGAATAATGGAAGCATCCAAAGGTCTAATACCTTAATATTCAAAAATTGTTCTGTTTGAATTTTCTCTGCCAACTGATTCACTTCGGCCAGAACATCCTCACCATTTCCATCATTTTTCTGAATAGAATAGAAGCAAACATGAAAATTAAGCACACATGAAAAGAAAAGAAAAGTAACGAGAAGCAATATAATCATAACATCAATTTTATGGATCATGGGACAAAAAAAAAAAAATCTAATATGAAATGAATCCAACCTAAGATGTTATATACTTGGCTACTTATTGTACTACTAATATAATCATAACATCATTTTATGGATCACCGGACAAAAAACATAAATCTAATATAACAAGAATCCAACCTAAGATGTTATATATATGACGACTTATTGTACTAATCAATCGAAACACATGCTTTTCTTATAAAATTAATGATATCAGATCTATTTTGCATTGTTTAATATAACTGACATTCTAACATATGTTAGATGATATTCGTTCTTTTGGAAACGATTATCAAAGAGTTTACAACATCAAATCGACATAAACAATAAGGAGAAGATTTAAATTTCACCGTCATCACCCCCTCGCTTCTTCTTGTTGTTTTTTTGTTTTGTTTTTGGTGTTGTTGGAAGGGAATGAATTTGGTGATTTGAATAAGAAGTTAGAAAGAAAGCATGTGAATAAGTTAACAAGGAAATAATTTTATGGAAACACATGTGTATTAAATTGTATGGCTCGAATGAACAATCAAATCTAAGATACAAGGAATTTGTATCTTTCAAAGATATAATGCTATGTATGGTGACGAATGAAAAATATATAAATATATGTTTTGACTAAACATATATGTAATATATGTGTATTTTTTTAAAAGAAATATAATTTATATACAATACTACTGTTATTTGTATGTAATAATTTTTATTAGTGTTATCATTGTATCACAATCGAATTTAAAACAAAAAGTCACTATGTAGTATTGAGTGGCAGCATATAACATTTCATGCTTATTATGCCATAACTTGGTTTAAACTATTGTGGGGGTCAAATATCCCTCAGAGGTCAAACCACCAAGTAAATGGTTAGCTAAAGGCAACATGGGTCCAAAGACGACATCATTTGACTAAGGTATGAAGGCAAGGTCAGTATCCTCACCTCAATAAAGTATTGTTACAATCTCCCATGAACTCGCCATTAACGGATGTCTAATGGCGACCCAACAAGCGAGCTCCTTTAAATATTGGATCCAGAGTCTTCATAAGGCCCATCACACGAGCACACGAGAAGCCCATACATTATATGCTAGGACTGATATTTTACCATCTTTTTCTATATATTTTATGTGCTTTTGCTGACAAAACTAAAGGAATTTCACAGTGTTTTTGGAGAAAACAAGCTTTTTAGGTACCAAAATGGGCATTTCTTGCTAAAAACAGAAATTCGGCACAAGAAGAAGATGCTTGGATGAAAATGTTATGCAACTTGGATTAAAGTGAAATTTGGAGACAAATAAGCCACGTGAGTTAGCTGTCACATGGGCTTGGAATCAAGTCATTTGGCCTTACAACAAGAGAGTTAGAGTCCAAGCATTAAAAAGAAGTCTTATGAAGCCCAATACATCGGAGCCCAATCGATCGAATGACGTGAACCACGATCGATCGAATGAGGAGAGGATAACTATAAAAGCTTCTGAAAACTGCTCGTGATCACTCAAGATATTTAGATAATATTCGGAAGCAACATCAAACGCGTCAGAAGATTCAGAAGATATCCAAACGGACATTCTAGAAGACAGATCGATCGAATATTCAGCCTGGTCGATTGATAAAAAAAGCTCAGATCAAATATTTTGATTCCCTTCAGCTGATTCTCCTCTATCACTTCACGAAAGTCCTTGGACGTCATGCGTTCTCTATATAAAGAAACTATACGTCTCAGAAAAGAGTGTGTCTCTCCATTCTATCTAAGCTCTCGGAGAGAGCACTTTGCTTTCATAAAACTCTCAAATCCTTTATTGTTTTTGTTTCTGTAGTTGCTAGGGGAGATAACCCTTTGTATTTAAAACCCTGTTTCTATATTTGCATGGTCTTTTTTTATTTCTTTTCATGGTTCACTATTCTATGAGAGAGTAATTTGATACTAGGGATCAAAGTTTTTCATAGTTTCATGTTTTGGTAGATAGGTTAATTATTAGTCATTTGGAAGAACTTTATATTTGCTTGATGTAACTGAGAATTGTTATAATGATCACCTAGCCTTTCATGCTAGTTTCTCTTCGCTAATACACCATTAGGTAGAAGATCCGATAAGGTAAATGATAAGATGTGCATGTGGGATCTTGAGCAAAGGACCATGTGTAGTGTTGACATATTGATTCTTTAGTAGAGATCATGACTGCCCCTTTGTTGAGGTAATGTGATTTATGTTTGAGTAGAATTGAGTTAAGAAGATTCCAATACGAAGGCTGTCCTCAACTTGAATAATCTAATTTGTGTCACTAGAGAAATTTCTTATTCCCAACGCCTTTCTATTTCATTGCATAAATTCGTTTTTCATTGCATTCTTAGATTACCAGGAACATTTAAAACCCACAAAAACATATAATAATTTTAGCTTGATTCGAATCTCATAAGTATGCAGCGTAATAGCCCTTTCTCTGTGGATACGATCCCTAAGTACTACTGCGAGACATGTGCGCTTTCAGGAATATTTTGGGTAACAACTAAATCCCCATCATTATACAAAGGCAAGCCGGCTTAAAGGAAAGGGAAAGTCTGAAGATAAGGAAAAAGGAAAAGATCTAGGAACAATTCTACGTTAAACTTGTTTGGTCATATCTTTCTAGCCTAAGAACTTAAACCTTTGTGCTAAGAAAGACTATTAACTTTTCACAATCAATAAACTGTTCGATTCATCTCTTTGTTTATGTTTCCTACCGAAGAAGTTTGGGATCCCTTTATAAATCACGAACAAATTCTATTGTGTGAGATTAATTTTGCCCACAAAATTTGGTGTCGACTGTGGTGATTGCTAAACTTTTTTACACCAAGAAACCAAGCGGAGAAAGATGGCTACCGACGACCAACAAAACCTTACCGATGAGTATGAGAACGCCATCCGACATTCCATCAATACTCAACAGCCAATCAACACGCAGATGCCCGTCAACAATCTCACCAGCTTGGTCACCACGAAATTATATGACAACCAGGGCATCACACGACATACGATCAACGCGGACGTTTTCGCTACAACCCTTGCCGTGCTTGATAAGAGAGCGACAGATTAAGAAAAATCAAAACTCGCTCTCAGGAACCAGCTAGCGAAGATCTCACCCCAGCTTCGCGGACCTTGCAAACCTCCAAAGCGAGCTCTGGTTATGACTCCCAACCGTTTGGAGCTCATGTTGCCTAACGGAAACTTGGGAGGCACCTTCCGCACCCCCGGGGTCAACATTTGCATCCTGACCACACCACATTCTCTTCCTCCTCGACGAAGAGAGCCTGTGGCACAACACAGATGCCCTGAAGGCGATGGCAGACATCCTCGCGACAAGCATCTTGCCGATGATGGCAACTAGCGACGCGAGCAGCCGTAGCACACACATCCTACCACTGACGCACCTCGATGAAAAGGAGGGATATGACGAGCCTGAAGACGAAGACATCACGTTCGAGATCCAGGCACTGAAAGACAAGATCCCGCGGCTGAAGCTGGGTTAAAAGCGATGCGATCACATGAAGAACTAGAAATAATAACAATCTAGATGAAGAACTAGCTGATAATCCTAACAGATCGGAAGAACTTACAGCGGAAATATCGGTGAAGGGAACAAATCGGGGTTCAGCTTTGTCGGGGTGTCGATCGACATTAAAATGGGTGTCGATCGACACCCTCTCGTCTGCGTAACTCTGTTATGAAATTCCCACGAGGTGTCAATTGATACTAGGGGTAGTGCCGATCGACACTGCTCCTATGCGAGCCAAATCGTTATTCAAAATCTCCGCATGATGACGTGTTCCTTAGGCAGTTGATCGTTGATGGGGACATCATCTTCATTCCTTAGCCTTGACAAATGGTCAGCAACGTCGTGCTCGATTCTTTTCTTATCCTTGACTTGGATATCGAACTCTTGAAGCAAAAGTACCCATCGAAGCAGGCGAGGTTTGGAATCCTTCTTGTTCATTAAGTACTTGAGCGCAGAGTGATCAGTATGGTTGATGACACTCAATCCCACCAAGTATTATCTAAACTTCTCAAAAGCAAAGACCACTGCAAAAAAGCTTCTTCTCCGTTGTTGTGTTATTCCTTTGAGCATCATCCAAAGTAAGACTAGCGTAGTATATGGCATGAATCTTTTTTTCCTTTTTTATCCTAGCACATCTCCAAACGGCGTAGTCACTCGCATCACACATCATGTCAAATGGTAAGTTCCAGCCCGGGGTTGGACAATGGGAGCACTTACTAAGGCATGTTTAATCTGCCCAGAAGAAGATAAACAATTAGCCTCAAATACGAATTTTACATCCTTACAAAGAAGAGCGGTGAGTGGGCACATTATTTTGGAGAAGTCCTTGATGAATCTTCGATAGAAACCAGCATGTGCAAGGAAAATTCGTACATCTTTGACATTCGTAGGAGGCTTGAGGCTAGTCATCACTTCCACCTTTGCTTTGTCTACTTCAATACATCTTGAGATACCTTATGACCAAGAATAATGCCATCTTTCACCGTGAAGTGACACTTCTTCCAATTAAGAACCAAGTTCTTCTCTTTACATCGCTGTAGGACTTTGCCAAGATTGGCCAAGCAATCAAAGAAGGAGTCGTAGACAGAAAAGTTGTCCATGAAAACCTCCATGATGTCCTCAATCAAGTTTGTGAAGATTGCCATCATACATCTTTGGAAACTAGCGGGTGGGTTACATAGTTCAAATGGCATTTTACAATATGCAAAGTACCATAAGGACATGTAAATGTCGTCTTCTCTTGATCTTCCGGATAAATGAGGATTTGAAAGAAGCCAAAGTAACCACCAAGAAGTAATAGTATAGATGATTGACCAATCTTTCTAGCATTTGATCGATGAAGGGCAAAGGAAAGTGATCTTTTCTTGTTGCGGCATTGAGCTTACGGTAGTCGATGCACATTCTATGGCTGGTGATGGTCGTCTTCGTCAATGTTGAGATCGATGATGCGCATTGAGAATTCTCCAATGTTTATATCGATGATTCTGTTTTGGCAATCGATTAGAGCTCTAATGGTTGCCAAGAATGGTCTTCCAAGGATGAGAGGATCCTTCGTACGCGAGAACTATGAAGTCAACTGCAATGTAGAACTTGCCAAGTCGAATAGGTACGTCTTCAAGGACTCCCTGTATCGAATATATCGAGACCCTTGTTTTCTTGAGATCCGTCATTCCCATCCTCTTAGTAACTGAAAGAGGCATCAAATTCACACCAGAGCCAATATCATATAGAGAATTTTCAAAACAATAATCTAAAATTGAATAATCTAAAATAAAACTCCATGAATCATCGAGATTCTTTGGCATTTGATTGAGTATCATGGATGTAGCTTCTTGAGTGACTGCATAGACTCCTTCCTCAAAGCTGCAATTGCTGGAGACGATCTTTTTGATGAACAGTTTGAAGGGTGGTGATTGATTGATCTGTTTAAGGAGTGGATCTCAAGTCTCACTTGTCTTAGTATTTCTCTGCACATAGCATCCTCTCGCTTTCTTAGACTTCTTAAGAGCTTCTGGATAAGGTACTCTAGGTTCGAAAAATCGTTCAGGGGCTTTAGATGGTTGATAGATGAGTTTCGAAGCATTCAAACTCGTCTTCGTCTGATTTGGCACATGGTGTCGATCGACACCATCACTGGTGTTGTTTGACACCTTTAAATTTTACATCCCAGAAGTTGATACCCGAGCAGTGTCAAGCTCGTGTTGAGAAGGGCTCGACATGCCTCCGTGTTGAGCGTCGACACTGGGTCGTGTCGATTGACACTGTCCTTGGTGTCTTGGTGTCGATCGAGACTATGTTCTGGAACAGAGTCCGTCGATCGACACCATCCTGCTTTGCATCCTTGTCTTCATCTTCTTCAAGCTTATCGAACTGATCTTCATTATCAATCAGCTCTTACTATGGACATCCTCCTCTTTCTGAATCACTTTCTTCCTGATTCTAAGAGTAATTGCATTGCAATTTAGCTTTGGATTTTTGCTTGTCTTTTCCGGAAGAAATTCCTCTTGTCGTTGAACCGCTTCAGGCGTTTGAGAAACTTGTAGACCAGTCTTCTTCAAATGATAGTGGCCAGCAGTTCGATCTTCTCATTGACATTAGAGATTTTACCATCAAGGTCCGTGTAGAGATCCTCTATTTTCCATTGAATGAGACAGTCAACTTTTGTTGTCCTTCCAAAAGTTGCTCCTACATTGTCTTCATCTCATTGTCTTGTCCGTTTGGAGTGTGATAAGACGTGTTCCCATAGTTCCTTCCTTCATTAGTTGGCTTTTGATATCCACTATTGAACGGCTTGTTGTAGAAAGGCTTGTTTAATTGATCATTGTTGAACCTTTGATTCCCAACAAAAGCGACATCTTCTTCGTCTTCCTTATCTTATGGCATCGACATCATCAAAAGATACATTCTTCTTTGTAGTGGCCTTGCTGATAAAATTCATCTTCTCATGGAGCTCCCTTATTGACTCAGCTTCCACACTACTCACTCTTTTAGAACGATCATACTCAGCGTTTTTATCTTGGTAGCTCTTGGCGAGGTTGTCAATGAGTTCTTTGTCTCCATCCACACTTTGTGTCATGAAATTTCCCTTGCTTGCAGCATTCAAGGCAGCCTTGTAGTCCTATCCAACTCCATCATAGAAGATGCTACAGAGTTGGCTCTCGGTGTAGCCATGGTGTGGGCAATCCCTTCGATAAGACTTGAATCTCTCTCAAGCTTCACAAAATGGCTCACCGGTAACTTGCTGGAAATTAGCAGTCTTAGCTTTAAAAGTGTATGTCTTTTGTTTGGTGTAGTAGTGATCCAAGAATGTTGCTCGAATTTGTTCCCATTCATTGAGTGATTCTGGTGGTAGAGAATTCAACCATGCAAGTGCCTTGTCTGTTAAAGAGAATTCGAAGAGCTTGCAATGGTTGTAGTCATCAGGCACACCGTCTGCTTGTGAAGTGCCACAAATCTTCTCGAACCGATCAATGTTATCGATGGGATTCTCATGAAGAAGTCCGTTAAACGGTCGCTTTTCCACCCAATTGGAGCAGTTGTGGCTTGATCTCATGGTTGCTCCTTGTGATAGTGGGAATAACTATTAGGGACCTATCCTTGTAGAAATTTTGCAGCCTATCATTTCCTCCAATGGTAACTATCTGCTGATTTGGATTTGCGCGCATCTATTGCATCTCCTCTTGCATCCTTTGCATTTGAGCAACAAGAGCAGCATGGTCGAATTTTTCACCCATTGCGACTGATTACGAATTTGCTTTGTGGTTGTTTCTTTCGAGTTTGGCTAGTTGGTTGTTGGTGGGTTCTTTGAGATGATCAGAACCATGACTTCTCAATTACATACACCTGAAACACGAAAGAGAAAACCAAAAAGAGAGTAGTTAGTAAATAAATAAAAATAAAATTAAAACCAAATAAAACAAGCAATAAAATCCTTAAAATAAAATAGAATTTGATAGAAACTATTACACAAGTTTAATTGGTCCCCGGCAACGGCGCTTAAAACTTGATACGGAAAGTTTTAACCTATGTATTCTAACTGCAACTGCACAACAATTATCAGTTATAGTACTTAAGGTATTGAATCCACAAAGACCAATAAATCACAAACTAGTTTAAAAACTAGAAGGGGGTGTTATTGGTTTGTGTATTTGAACGGATTTTGAAATCCAAACCAAATCTAGTGTTATTGGATTATTGATTTCAAAATCCAAATCCAAATCAAGTGTTATTCATTTTGTGATTTGTAAAAACTAAATGAATATGAAATCAATTAAGAGGGTGTTATTGGTTTGTGTATTTGAATGAATTTGGAAATCTGTTTAGGATTTAGAAATTCTAGAAAATTTTATGATTTCAAGTAGTATTTATAAATTCATTCTAAAATACCAAGGTTTTTCTATGGATTTGAGTCTTTGCATTTTTACTTTGAAATCCATCCAAATCCACTTCTATCCATTATAAAAATCAAATCCGTAGATAATTCTTTAGTATTGAATAACACTTTATTTGAATTTGGATTTAGAAATCATAGAATGAATAACACTGAATTTTAATATGGATTTTGAAATCATTAATCCAATAACACTGTATTTGGTTTGGATTTTCAAATCCGTTCAAATACACAAACCAATAACACCCTCTAAAAATCGGTGTTATTCGTTATATGAATTTAAAATCCAAATCCAAATCAAGTGTTATTCAATACTAAAGAATTATCTACGGATTTGGATTTAAGTGGATTTGGATGGATTTCAAAGTTAACAATACAAATACTCAAATCCGTAGGAAAACCTTGGTATTTTAGAATGGATTTACAAATACTACTTGAAATAATAATATTTTCTAGGATTTCTAAATCCTAAAAAAAATTTGAAATCAATTGAAATACATAATCAAATAACACCCTCTAAATTAAATTAGGACCATGGATTTTAAATTGACTAACTAATGCAAGTAACAAGTAAATTAAGGTAAGGGTTGTAAACAATTAAAAGTAAGGTTATGACTTGAGAACTTTGGGAAAAGAATCCAAATTGTCGCCAAAACACATCGAGTGTCGTTCGACACCAATAGTGGTGTCTTTCGACACCGCGCGTAAAATTAGTAACCACTTAATTCATAAACATGAAACCTATTGTAATGCAAACCAACGTCCATTGTGAATGTAATATATAAATAATTCCTAGTAATCAAATTCCTTTGTGAATCCTAAAGAATTATTTATGAATTAAATCTAGGTTCAATTGTTCACAAACTTTCTAAACCAAATTCCTTTGTGAATAGAAAATTTGCTCCTTCTAAGATTTATTCAAACAATTAATTATTAACACTTTCATGTATTATAATGAACCTATGATCTAGACTCTAGGTGATCAAACTAGGGCTAGTATTAAACTTAATCTAGATGAAGAATTAAGGGTTTAAACCTAATTTAGACTTATGGTGAACAAATATTCATCTAAACCATAAGAACCTTAAGCCTAACAAGAGATCTTCTCAGATAAAGTTTTAAGGTTAATACTCTTTTTACCATAAACCCTAAACACTAAAATAATAAAACCTAAAGGTTAAAAAATCTTTAACATAAACCATTAACTCTTAAAGCGGAAATTCAAACCCTTAAGGCTAATAAACCCTAAAACTTAAACCCTAACCCTTAACACTAAAAATCCCCAAACCCATAAATTCAAAACCTTAACCCTAAGCCTTAAGTTATAAACCTCTAACCCTAATCATAAAAAAGTTTAACCTTATATCCTAACCCTAACCCTAAAAAACTAAACCTTAAACCCTAATATACTAAATCCTAAAACCTAACTAAAATATTAAACCTTAATAATCATAAATCTTAGACCTATGCCCTAAAATGCTAAAGCCTAAATCCCTAAAACTTAAAAACTAACTCTAACCCTAAACTCTAACCTTAAACTTAAACCCCAAACTTAAATCCCAAACCATAAAACTTAAAACTATAACCCTAAACAATAAACCATAACCCTAATCCTTAAAAGAGTTTAAACCTAAATCCTAATTCTCTAAATATAATTTGGTATATATACAATGTTTAGTTTTTGTTTGAAAAATTGGCTTTAAAAGATAATATCTATATATGAATAGACATTTAGAAACAAAAATCGGCTTGGCAATTTGGTATGTGATGACATTAGTTCTAGTGAAGGTCATATGTTTGATTTCTGTCATAAGCAGAAATTAATTAAATACACAGATTTCAAACAGCATGTAGTTCGCCAGAAAATAACACTCATTTTGTTAAAAACAGAATTGAATCAATATACATACGGGTTATATTGCGGACTACTTTGGAGTTCGTTGGTTTTATTGCACGAAACCCAAAGTAAAGCAAAGCCTAAACCATAGCTTTACCAAAGTATTTATTAGAGTTTGGATGAATTTTAGAATTGGTAAAATAACAAAATTGATTTTCCAAAAGAGATTTGGAAAATTACTTGATCATGAAGAAATAGAAAATCAGCTGAATATCCGACTAGTGTCGATCGACAACCTTCTCTGATTTTCGTTTTTGTTCTTCGTTTCCTTTTCTTCTCTTCAAACTTTCTTCATTTATGCTTCATAAATCTTCTAGAATTCACCAAAGATCCAAAACACGTCCATGTACCTAAATTGACTCACTTGGATTATAATAATAATATAGGAAAATCAGCTGAATATCCGACTGGTGTCGATCGACACCCTTCTCCGATTTTCCTTTTTGTTCTTCGTTTCTTTTTCTTCTCTTCAAACTTTCTTCATTTATGCTTCATAAATCTTCTAGAATTCAACGAAGGTCCAAAACACGTTCATGTATCTAAAATGACTCACTTGGACTCTAATAATAATATATAGACTCTAAAACATAGATAAATCCTTTCTTATTCTTTCTTATATTTGTGAATACACTTTATTGAAAAAGCTGATGTGTCAGCTCCAAAATGATTTGCAGTGCAAAAGTTTATGATGTATAAATGGGAGTTGTTGATGTCATATCCTACATGACTGGTGGAAAAGGAAATTTCAGAAACATGTCAATTGAACATCTTCAGAGCTAGCTTACTTTCCAGAGAAATCCCCAAATTTTTCTTTCATCTCTTTCGATTTGTGTTTTTTAAAGTCGCTCTACGGAAAAACAAAAATTGTTTCTCTCTCAAAATCAATCAGGTTTATCTTTTCAATTTTTTAATTTGGTTCCAAATTGGTTTTCTGGATTCATCTTCTTCTTCCAGTATTGGTTTCTTCTGGGTTCGTAGTCTTCATGACTTCATCGATTATCTATTTTCTGGGTTCGCTGCCAAATTCACAAGAGCCTTCTCGAACAAGTAACTGGAATTGGTTTGCTGTGACTTCCTGGAATAATGAGTAAAGGTGTGGAAATGCAAAAAAGTATGAGCTATACGCTGAGTTCATAAGGCTTGCACCAGAATTTTACGGCTTTATGTACACTGTTGAGTGGAGAAAACACAGTGCTGATTTGCAGGAGCCTAATATCAAGTTTACATCTTGGGTTTGGGGGGATTTGTCTGCTGTACTTGCTATCATGCTCGTCCTCATGTTATTACTTTTGCGGTGAAAAAGGTTAATTTCTGTCTCTTTTAGAGTTGTCTGAAACATCCTAATTGTTAGTAGGAGCTTCTAATAGTCCATGGAGACTTCATGCTGTCTTATATAATGAAACTTGTGGATTGCATCCACAAAACTTTATAGTTATAGTCAATGATTACATCTCCCGAGAGACTGCAAAGAAGTTAAACTTTGATTGGTAAAAGATTCAAAATTTTAGTTTTAAAATTGTATTCGATAAATGAATCATAATTTAAGAGTGGAAATGTAACATCCATGTGGTTTAAAGAGACCCTTTGTCAAAGACCTTGATCCTTGAAGATAAAAACAGATTGTAACAATGGAGGAAATCGATCTTAGTACTTCAAACTGGTTTGGTGTATTGGCTCCAAAAGCAGCTTTTCCTTTGTCCTTCTTTGAAGATAAGGTTTCCCTCCTTCTTTGTTACCATTGGCCTCACTCTCGTAATGACCCAATTGTTCTCTGCTTTGCAACCCTTGGTGTGTACCAGAGTGTTTCCAATATTCAAACTGTTAACGTCCTTAGAATCTAACTCATGTTCAATCTCACAGCTAAAGAAACCATTGTGAGTCTCCTTGACGTATTTCAGAAGATTCTCCAATGATCCTCTGCTTCTGTTCTCGTCGTTCTTCCTCTCTGCGTTGGAGGGCGACGTCAAGATTTTGTTTAGAGAATTGTGTTTGAAATAAAAAACTGTTTGGACCATACCATCATTGCTACCGATGGGATCAAAAATGTTTTTAATATGTGTGAAAACTTATAAAACAAACTATCGATTAAAAATGGAGAGAGTAATTTAATGGACACTCAATGTGAAAACCAATATTTTGAAAACCGGACCGATGACTAAACCGAAAATGTTTTTGGGTTGCGGGTCAATGTGGTCCGACCTGGTTGAACCGCGTTTGATAATTTTGTGTGTGTGGAGGCTAAATAATATATATGTATTACCCCATTATCTAGCCTCCACACACACACATGTTCTTGGATTTTTGTTAGAGTAAAATTCACGGGCATACATAAGCCATTACTTAGATTTTTGTTAGAGTCAAATCCACGGGCATACATGTACCAATACTTAATTGTTATTTATTTTTATTAAAATCTACACATGTTCTTAGATTTTTGTTAGAGTAAAATCCACGAGCATACATAAGCCATTACTTAATTGTTATGTTTTTTTTATTGTTAATCCACACATGTTCTTGGATCTTTGTTATAGTAAAATTCACGGGCATATATAAGCCATTATTTAGTTGTTGTGTTTTTTAATAATTTAAAATTCACACATGTTATTGTATCCTATCACGTTTACTTAAGATTGATATTAATCTTATGAAAGATGAGTGAAAAGTCTGCGGGAATACATAGGTCATTAGTTAATTTTTATGTTTTTTTAATAAAATCCTCACATGATCTTGGATTATTGTTAGAGTAAAATCCATGGGCATACAAAAGTCATTACTCGATTGTTATATTTTTCTATTAAAATCCACACATGTTCTTGGATTTTTGTTAGAGTAAAATCCACAGAAATACATAAGAAATTACTTAATTGTTATGTTTTCATATTAAAATCCACACATGTTTTTAGATTTTTGTTAGAGTAAAATCCACAGGAATACAGAAGCCATTACTTAATTGTTATGTTTTTTTGTTAAATCCACACATGTTTTTGGATTTTTGTTAGAGTAAAATCCACGGGAATACATAAGCTATTACCTAATTGTTATGTTTTTTTTTGTTAAATGCACACATGTTTTTGGATTTTTGTTAGAGTAAAATTTACGGACATACATAAGTCATTACTTTATATTTTTTTATATTAAAATCCACACATGTTTTTGGATTTTCGTTAAAGTAAAATCCACGGGCATAGATAAACCATTACTTAATTGTTATGTTTTTTTAATTAAAATACACACATTTTCTTGGATTTTGTTAGAGTAAAATCCACGGACATACATAACCCATTACTTAATTGTTATGTTTTTTTATTAAAATCCACAGATGTTCTTGAATTTTTGTTAGAGTAAAATTCACTGGCATACGTAAGATATTACTTAATTATTATGTATTTTTATTAAAATCCAAGAACATGTTCTTGAATTTTTGTTAGAGTAAAATCTAATATCATACATAAGTCATTACTTAATCGTTATATATTTTAAATTAAAATCCACACATTTTTTTGGATTTTTGTTAAAATAAAATCCACGGGCATACATAAGCCATTACTTAATTGTTATATTTTTTAATTAAAAGCCACACATGTTCTTGAATTTTGATTAGGGTAAAATTCACGGGCATACATAAGTCATTACTTAGATATTTGTTTGAGTAAAATCCACAGGCAATCATAATATGTTTTTGTTGTTTATTTAGACTATTATATATTGTGATTATAAAATCAATATATAGATAAACATGAATATTAGCATAGCCAAATCTAAAAATTTATGAATTCTTTTTATATATCTTATGTAAGTTTGATAATATTTCTTACATCAAGAATATTATGATATATTTAATATATAATATGGTTTTTGTGATCGGTGGGTGTGTTTTTTATGTCGCTTTCTACAGTGCCCTAAAAGTGGTACATGACAGGATATAAAAAACACACACAGATAGTTCATTCATTTGATGCATGTGTTGATTCCCGAGGAGTACTTGAACAACGTAAATATCTCAAGTTTAACAAAACATAATTTGAAATGGAAGGTTGATGCTCTCGTCATGTGTATGTGAGACATTGCAGGAGTTGACTACGTAGATTGGCCAACCACAAACCTGTAACATTATTTTCCTAATTCCTTACCATTTGTTATTGTAATTAATCATTTTGCATTTAATATAACATAAACATTAAAAACATAGCCCGCACAAGGTGAGGGAAAATAATCTAGTATATGATCATATTAAAAACCGGTTAAATATAGGATATATCACCCATCATAATTTAAAAAGAAGGGAAATCGGCATCAATAGCAAAAAGTTATTTCATAATTCATTCAATAGCCAATTGAGGGTTGAATATAGTGATATCTTTTATCTATATACATAAAGTTAATTTTTCTCTCTTTTGGTGAAGACACATCATCAACCACATGTGTGTCACATCATTACAGTATTTAGTTTTGAAAAATAATTAGTTTAATATATATTCAGATATTAATTACATCTTTAGTTTCAATATATTTAATTACAAAAGGAATTTCAAAAGTCATACATGATGTCAATTCTAAAAATGTAGGAATCATATTAGTATTAATGTTCAATTTAAAAATATAAAATTAAATATTTATTAAATAATGACTTGAAATGAATATTTATGTTGAACTCTTTTGATACAAAACTAAAAAATCACACATATTGGTTAATCCGTATCGCACATTTAGATATAACCGTTATGAATAATCCTTAATTTAACCATAAAAACAAGAATAAGGAATGCAAACAATCTTTAATACATGAGAATACCAAGTAAAATTTGTAATAAACATGGCTCCTTATCTCCGTCAATTTTCCAACCTCAAAATTCCATTATTAACTCCTCTAATTGGGAAGAGGGAAAATATATTTTGAAACCTCGAATGACAGTTTATGATAACAAAAAACATTTAATTGTTTGAAACATATTAAACNTTTTGAAACCTCAAACGACATTTTATGATAACAGAAAACATTTAATTGTGTGAAACATATTATGTTTTACAAAACAAAAATACTAACCATCAATATAAAAGAACTTGGCAACCATTTCAAAATTTATGGTTATTAGAAAACACTAAGTTTAATTTTAAAGAAGATGTTACATTTATAAACATTTGATTATTTTATTTTGCACAAATCATAAACTGTTAAATTAATGAAGATTCATGTCAATATATTTAAACACTATGATCCAACAAATTGATTGAAAGAAACAAAATATAATAATATCAGTCTATTTTATATGTAGCTATTCATGTATTAACACTGTTAAGAATCTTCGGTTAAATGAAACAAAATAGGAAGGGTAAAATCCTTCAAAAGTCAGGGAAATAGTATAATAGAAATATATGGAAAATGACTGTAAAGACAATCAACCTTTTGAAGTCTCGGACGACATATATTAAACAAACTTAAATATGTCGAAAATGAAAAATTTGATCTTAAAAATAACTACAAATATTAAAAATTTTAGTAACAATTTTAAATTTTCATGGTTATAAAACAATTATTTTAATTTTTAATAGGATATTAGACACCGCGGTTTAAATATAATTAATTATCTATCAAACACACACAAAAAAACTAAAGATGTAATCAAGATTCATATCAATAATATAAGAATTAAAATCATAATAAACAAAAACCTTGATCACAAGCTAAAACAGTGAATAAAAAACCTTAGCGAAATGACATGGAGAAAATATAATGATAGAGATTTTTACTATATGAAATTTACGGTACGGTCATACAATATGCTGTCAAATAGTAAATCGTAAAAACTATATGTATCATAGAAATTTGAAATAACATGAGAGGAAATATTCAAATCTGTGAGCACGGTGTTAACCATGTCATCTTTCTCGCCTTAGGTCTATTTAACAACACTGATTCAAGTTTATAATTTATTGGAAAAAAACATTTTTTTCAGAAACGACGTGGTTTTAATTTTGAAAAGGTAACATTTTAAATTTTAAGCATAAATGAGTAATTATAAGTTAGAGTTTATCGTTCTATTTGTGTTTATGCTATATTAAATAGAATATAATATTATCCAGACTATAGTATGGAAGTTATAGAATGCATTAAAAATTTTCTAGTACATGTCATTCAAAAGTATATGTGATTTTTTTATATAATTGCAAAATTTAATCAATTTACATTACAACTTAAAGCACAACAAAAATGGTTAATGTGACATGTTGAGATTATGGCATATTGTATAGTATGACAATTTATATTTTGTGCAAATCGAACGATGTATTTATTCATTATAAACACTATTCACTACAAAATAAAAAATAAAAAAAATTGCACTGGGATTCTAATACTACTTATAATTTGAAACAAAAAAAAAACCTTCAAAACAACTTATAAAATAAAACAAGGAAGTATATAATATTCCTCAATTTGATGCCGGAAATGGAAAGCTAAACAAACATTATGAAAGTTAGGGGGGAAAAAGAAAAAAGAAAAAACAAATTTAATCAGAGCTATACAATTTTAGGATATTATTTCGATGATCATTCGTAGTTATTGGTGTTAATATTTAGACACCGTTATTAATTTCGAAGAATAAGGTATAGTATTTTCATTTTGAGTCCTTGTATTAATTTCAAGAGTATCAAACAATACAAAAGAAACTACATACATATATTTTACAATTTCTCTTGCAGATGTTGTTCGAACCAGTCACTTTTTCCGTCGGTTCAAACAAACCCAAAATAAAAGGGAGAAAAATTAACAAGCTATAACTCGAAAAAGCAAAAGGATCAAAGAAATTAAATCCAGATATTTCCTGAAGCAGCACAGTATCTTTGATAAATTTGCTAAAGCACGTGTTTCCAAACAAGGTATAGTATTTTCATCTTGAGTTCTTGTATTTGAAGAATAAGTTTGAGATTGTTATTCGCAGGATACGTTGTATGCTCACAGTGGGACACAATTATTCCATGAATGCTATATCAGTGGCACTGTCGATTTCATATGTGGAAAGCATCTGCTGTCTTCCAATATTGCCGTATCGAGGTGCACAAACCAATTGCTAGACAAAGCAATATGGTAACAGCGCAGTCACGTAAAAGTCTGAACGAAACCTTAGGATTCTCCTTACAGAAGTGCAACATTAATTTTATTTAAAATTTTTGAATCAAAAGGTTTATTTTTTGCATTGGGATTTTAAAACTACTTATAATATGAAGAAAAGAAAAAAAACTTCACAACTTATAAAATGAAACAGAAAGAATATATAAGATTCCTCAATTTAATATCAGAAAGGAAAGCTAAACAAACATTATGAAAGTTAGGGGAAAACAGAAAAAGAGAAAACATGTTTTAATCAAATCTAAACAATTTTAAGATATTATTATTCGATGATCGTTCGTGGTTATTAGGTGACACATGTCTCTAAAACGAACTGACATATGTCAATCTTTTAGGTGACACATGACAACTTTTAAAAACTGTTTTTAAAAAGGGATCATATAAAAATATATAAGATTTGATATCAGAAAAGTAAAGCTAATCAAACATTATGAAAGTTAAGGGAAAAGAGAAAAATGTTTTAACCAGAACTATAAATTTTTAGTTTATTATTATTCGATGACTGAAAAATATATTTTAAAACAAAAGTGATATTATGTAAGTTATGTAATACAATATAAAAATTAAAGGAAAAACTTGGGAAAAAAGAAGAAAGAAATTGAAAAACAAATTCAAAAAAGAAAAAAACAAAGTCAAGAAAAAAGAAAAAATAATTCAAGAAGAAAGAAAACATAATTCAAAAAAAAAAAAATAATAATCATTTTAGTTGATCAATTTTAATCGAAAAGGAACGACTAACAAAAAAAAATCTCATAAAAAGGAAATTAAAATATTTTTTATATCAATATTAGTAAGTAATCAGAATCTAATTCTACATACTAATAAATTTAAACTTAAATGAATTTAGATGTTGAATGGATTGACAAAGAATTGTCCATCCATTCAACATCTTTTATTTGCAGATGATAGTTTCTTTATCATCAGAGCCACTCTACCTGAATGTTCATAATTTATACGATGTTTGAAATTATATGGGGATGCATTTGGATAGGAAACAAACAAAGGTGTGGATGGATCGATGGATCATGGATGGACAACAACGAAGACCTTACCATAAGGAGAGCTAGCTGAATTTAAATCTTATAGTGGAGTCTTTGATAACTTCTGCTCAGGAATGGGATATAGATAAATTATCAACTCTGTATTTACCGAAGGATATCGAGCAAATTGTTCAAATGCCGATTGAAGATATTGCAGATTACACTAGGAATGGATCATATTCAGTGAAGAGTGGGAATTGATTAGTCAATCAACCAATCATTTATAAACCAACGACTCCAGCTCAGAGGTGTAATGTAGATATCAAGAGGAAGATATGTGATCTCAAGACTGAACCAAAAATCAAGTTATTCCTCTGGCGAGCAGGGTTTTGGAAGTGAATCCTCAGTGTCGAATTTGTGAAGAGCAACAAGAAACGATTTCACATGTTCTGTTTGAGTGTGTCAATGCACAACAAGTCTTTAGTCTTGCACAGGTTCCATTTCCAAGCTCGGGGTTTACTTTGGTTCTGGAAGATAATCTTGAATACATCTTGGAAGTCATGATGAACACATCGATACCGGAACGTTTGCGTCGAGCTTTTCCATGGTTGTTGTGGGTGATTTGGAAACAGAGAAACAAGATTTTATATGCTCATCAGTCATCATCGCAGGGAGCCATCGATTTTGGTGCAAGAGATGTTTACTGATGTGGAGTCTGTAAGGGATTGAAACTACAATCCCGTCCCAAAACCAAGATTAATCGATTACGGATATTAAACACACGAGGTTTGTTCACCCAGTTCACGGACTCTAACCGCTACATCTGGGGTGGATCCGGAATCCACAACATCCACTATGAAACTCGGAAAACACCTCCGATGTGGTGTACAACTAGAAGATCATGCTCTCTCTCTATCACTGGTTAAACAATCTGAGAGAGTACAATAAGATATCAAGGAAAGAATATGGCTACGAGCTAAGCCTAGAAGGAGAGACAACACCTCTCTCTACATCTATCTCTAGCTTACTCTATCTCTCTCTGCGAGATGCCATGAAGCGCTCAAAGGCGGCTTAATTTACCAAGAAGCAAGACCTCTATTTTTATACCTAAAACCGAGTCCGTGGTTTGTCAAAACAAATCCTATAATCAAACCTTCTGCTTCCTTTAGTGTCTTTGATACACTTAACCAAATCAGCTTCTTCTTCGTTCTTCTTCCCATTTACGTCTTCCTCTTAGCTCTTCTTCAAGTTGGATCATATTCTCACAGAGTCATGGTTTCGATTATATGAGGAGGCACATGATCAATCGCAAATTCAAAACAATGGACGGAAGACGGAATTATATTGGTTCCCTCCATCTCCGGGTTTGGTCAAAAGCAATGTACACGCTTATTGGTATAATGATTCGCAACATGTTTGCGGGTCTTGGATAGCAATATGGAAACCTCATATTTGGCCGAAGTATCGACATCAGATTGGAAAGTAAACAACGTTGTACAACTATGTATGTTACTTGGAAAGCCCGTTTTGCCTTTACAATCTGACGTACGTTCGGCAGCTCTTCTTCCTATAAAAGATTCATCATTTAGATAAAAATTTCTTTGTGATTGACCAGGTATAATTCAACTCGAGGAGTCATGGAGGTTGAGATCTTGATCGTGGTCCAAGCCCACAATGTTACCTTCCACCCTCACGAATTCGTGCTTAGCTACGCGGGTATTCCAATTGTGTGTGTATATAAGAAAGGCTGTTGAAAATGTAAAACACAACTATGTCAATGCAAAGTACTTCTTTTTTACTCCTAGGGTGATTAAGGCTATACAGAGAGGGCGATGACAGAAGACCTGATAACTTTCGGATTCGGAGGGGGGTCCAAGACTTGGTGGGAAAGTGAAGTTTGAGGCTGATCTTGACTGTCAAATTAACTTTAGACTGTGTAACCACAGTTACATCTCCTCGCCTTGTCAGCATTATAAAGGTCTCTTATGATCCAGATTGGGTATTTGGCCTACGTCGTTCAACCCCATTACATTCATATGCTATTGCATATATATATATATATATATTTTTTTTCCTATGCATCCCCTCCTATTAATCAAAAATTCGTTTTAGTAAAATTTGTTGATGTGTCTGTCGAGTTAAGAACAAATGTTAGTGTAAATATCATATGATATGAAATTGCGACATGGAAATGTGTCCTTCCTTAAAAGGTTTCATCGAGTGGTTTTCATCAGTCATGCAAGTTTAATTCCTCACTGATGACAAGGTAAAAGTAAAGAATAATTTGTATCCTTTTAAACTTTTGTTTAAAACCGAATTCAAGAGCATCAATTCATTTTCAGATTAAGAAGCTTAAGAGAAGAGCAATGTCGAAGATTGTGTTCTTGTGCTTGAAGAAATGAAACACGGTTTTCTCTTGACAACAACGGATTTAATTATTGCTTGGTAACCGAGATTAAAATTTGTAATAATAATAAAAAAGCGTTTCTAAATTAACCTTAATACCTAAAATCTTTCCGAGAGTAGTTACACTATACCAGGAATCTAAACTGTGTCCAAAATTATGTTTGAGGATGATAAGGCTGATGACTAATAGTGGCAACGCATAGAGCATGGTAGTAGTTATGTGATAAAAATTGTTATAGCAATACCAAATTATGTGGTACACAGAGCAAAAGTGCTGTTAAAACAACACGTTCTATCTAACGAAAGCAAAACGGCAAGAGAGGAAGTCGGTCAACATACACAGAGTGAGAGGATTGGATGGAATATGAGAAAGCGAATAGGAACACTAGTACCAAGTCGTAACCGAGAAGATTACCACAAGAAAGTGTCTTCAAGAAAAAAATCAAATAAAAAAATCAAATGCAGAGATGTTTTTGAGTCAACTGTATATAAATTTTTTTAATAACTATCCGATCAATTTGTCTCGGATCTTTATATACAAAATCTTTCTTTCTTGTTTGATAAATGCACACACAAAGCTCCCCCACTTAACCGAAAATCATGCAAGGCTAGCTTCGTCTGCAGTAAACGAAAGAAGCCATTTTAATAATCCAAGAATTCTTCTATGGGTTTTGTTTTTGTTACGAAAAGTTGTTACCTTAAAGAGCCATCTCTCTCTGTAACGCAGCAAGTTCATCATCCTCAGGGGTTTGTTGCTTCTGAGGCACAGGACGAGCAGGTTGCTTTCCTTCGGGTACATGGATTGGTACAGGCTGAAGAAGTTGCTCTTCCAGTTCCGCGCCTTCTAGTTCTTCAAGTTCTGCTTCCAATTCATCCTGTAACCACCAATAACACAAGAATGTTGAGAAGGTTTATTAAAGAGTATGACGATCATGGGGATAAAAGATTCTTGTTTTACCTCATCAAAATCAGCAGCAGAACCAAATGGAGCCGACAGTGCTTCCTGGATCTGTTTCATGTTATCGGTCTGCTCATTGATCTCATCCATTGTCTTGTCAACATCATCAATGTTTCTGCAAAGTACATGTTTAAACCGCACAATTAGTCGCTGCTTCTTAAATCATAACTTATCTGACCAGACTGTAAGAAGTTAGGTAAAGAAAAACATACGTTGCCTTCTGCATAGCTTTCATTGCAGAAGCACCAGTCCTCAAAGCATCTACAGTCTCAGTTGTTGCTTTGGCACCTTCTAACATAATCATCTGTTAACACAACAGGGACACGATTATTTCACTTACTTAAAAGTGTCCTAAGAAAAAACAGGAATAACAATTAGGAAGGGTCACTTGATCATGAATACGAAGCTGGAAATTCCCGAGCTGTTCAACTTGTTGCTCATATAACCTCTTCCTTTTCAAGCATTGTATAGCAGCTGCACAATCACAATACACGTAAAATAACCAATCTAGTGACAGCACAAACAAGCTCTTGGACTTGTAGACATGGGATATCAATATCATATTGGTTCATAGTTAACACAAGGAGATTTTGGCGTACATCGTTTGTTCTTGACACGAGAGAATTCCTTTGCCCTTTCAACTTCTGCAGAAGCCTTCTTGAGAAGAACAGCTTCCTTCTTCTCTAGCATCTCAAGAGTCTAAGGAGAACAAATGGTACAGATGATGAGAAATCACCAAAAAGAAGCTTAGAAAGAACAAAAAAACCAATACTGAATCCGTTTTTGTCACACAAGATGGTAATAACAAAAGCAAACCAAATTGTGAAATCGAAACGAGAATGGAGAGTGATGATGATACCTCATTGAGCTTATCTAACGTCTGGAGAGTATTAGTCTCCTGCTTGGGTTTCCCGAACAACCGATTAAACATGGTGAAATCTACAAAATATCAGAAGCAATCAAATCAAATTTATAAAAAAACCCAACATTGAATCGCCAGCAAAAACGAAATTAGGGTTCCATTGTCTTAAAAACATGAAAACGAATATCGATTCCCAAAATCTAAGACTACAGGATTAGATCCCCGGGGGCTAGGAATTAGGTTTTATCAATCTCGCAACTCAATTCATACCTGAAGAACTTAATGCGAAGCTTGCTTGAGAGAGAGAGAGATGAAGAATGAAGAAGACGAAGAAGCTTTTTATAAATATCCAACGAGTTTGGGTTTTCTAATCCTTTTCGACTTTGTATGATTGAATTGATTTGATATTTTCATTATTGATATCTTCTACTGTCTACCCTTTTATATTATCTACCAAATTTCGTTGAAAATAACTTGTTAAAAAAAACCTTTTTCGAATTTCTCGGAGGAAAAAAAAAGGGTTTATTTCTGAACTTAGTTTTCTTTTCTTATTTGATTTAAACCTTATTTGATTCCATTTTTGTTGGGATTTTACAGTTTTTTTTAATATTTGGTTTGTATCATACAATTTTGTTTTGGTTAGATTTGAATATACCAAAAAATGCAGTTAAATTTTAGTTTTTCTTTTTTTTCTCAGGTAATATTTCAGTTTTATCGATTTCAAAAACATCATCTACAAAAAAAACACTATGAATACGACAGAAAAAATCGTTAAAAATCTGTTGAAAATCATAAAGATCAACAAACAACCAATTTTTTTTTTTTTATCAAATTTAAGTTGTTGGAAAAGGTCTGCCGTTGAAAATTCGTCGGCAGCTAGTGATGGATTTCCAACAGCAACTAATACGTCGAAAATATTTGATGGCAATATGATGGATCGATTTTCGATAGCAGATGGACCGACAGAACTCCGATAAGTTTTTGACATTTTCCAACAAATTTTCAATGGTTTTAAACAAATTTTCGTCAAACCCGCATGCATGAATAAAAAAGACAATTTCCCTTACACAGTATGTTAAACTTGAAGCTATAGATAACGAGTCTTTAAGAATTCTAGTTTTCTTAGCTTGTTATCACAATTCCAACAATAACAAAGTTGATTTCTTTCATCTAAAAAGTGAATCTAGATAGGGTTTGTAGTAAAAATCAGCCATGGAAGGTTTGAAGCAACAGTTCTCGGAGACTCTATCATTAACGTCCATCTCCAGATATTTTATATTCTCTACAGTCTCCGCAAAGTCTATAGCTAAATTACGTTGCGGATCCATATCTCCTCGACGTCCTCATTTCACAAAGTTGTGTTCTTCCACTCGTCCACGGCTCTTCAGACAATCCACGTGATAAAGTGTTATTCTTCCTCTCTTCACCTCAACCTCAATATCTAGACGGGACAAACTCTTCTGTTGTAGCCACACGTCATAATATTGATCAGCACAAATATCATCTAATTAATACATGTATCCACACAGAGTGCTTACTCCTTTTTTGCAAGTTATGGAATCCAAAGAAGCTGGTGATTTATAACCCTGCCACGAGAGATTTTATAACTTTACCTAGCGTGAACCAACGGAAGATTGAAATAATCTGTTTTGGATATGATCCAATCAACAAACAGTTCAAAATGTTGTGTATAACTGAAGAAAGTTCTAATATGCTTTTAACATTGACCCCTACAAACGTAAATGGAGAAGTATCGAGTGCAAACCCCAAGATATTTTATATCATACAAGATCCATATGCATAAATGGTGTTTCGTATTATTTGGCAGATGTTGAAGGATCTGTTATGATAGTTTTCTTTGATGTGGAGTCTAAGTTCGACTATCCTTATGGTCAGGCTTAGTTGGTCTAATCTACTAGAGTGCAGGTTAACTCACAGAGAAACTTTTATATCGTCCCTTTAGTCCTTAGACTAGTCTTAAGTTTAAGAGATCAAGTGCTACTCCGAGAATGGACATTAAAGCTTTTAAAATCAAGATGCAGATAACTAACTCTAAGTGGGTGTATTAGTAGCAATTTAATCCTAGATATTAATTCATATCTGATAAAAAAAAAAAGAAGGTAAGCCTTAACTGGTCAAGTCATTAGATAATCATATTGCCTATCTACCTAACCATGATTTTTTCTAAAAAAACCTTATTCTTAACTATGAAACTATGTCTCACACATACTTATGAAAAACATAACAACAATGGAAATTGCAATCATATAAAACAAAGTAGAAGGGTTCAGAGCTTCTTTAAAAGCAGAGGAAGAGAGGACGAACTTCTCCCTTTGACAACAAATCCTAAATAGAATAAAAGAGAAAACAATGAAAAGGAGACTAGAAAACTATTTTGCATGGATGCTAGTGAACTTGTAAATTTCGTGATGTTTCTCCTGCTTGTGGCTTCTTCATTTATAGGGCAGAGGTTGCCTGAGAAGTTGAGAAAAAAATCAGGGATCAGATTCATGATAAGAATCCAAAATTTTGTACTCATCTTTATTAATTCAATCGAATAAGGGAGTGATTCGATCGAATGCAGGTGTGATTCGATCGAATATGCCCTGAAAACGCGTGTTGAATATCTTCAACAGATCCTGATAACTCCAAAGTGGCAATAATCTTTGTCTTAGAATGTTCTCAAAGGTTTTAGTGACTATTCATCCTCATTTGATTGATTGCATAGGTGATTTGATCGAATGGGCCTTCGTCACTCTTGGGCTTCATTTTGCCATCTTTTCAATAATTTGGGCTTAACTCCTTGCTCATGGGCTAAATAACTCATATCCAATCTTCAAAATGTTCTGCTACATCTTCGAGATCCTTTACCTTGGTGGTCATAGACTCGATCTTATCGGCCATTTCACCTTGGAAAAGGTCCAACCTTGCTTCAATTCTCTCCTCAAAGTTCTTTTGTGCAGTGAGAACTTGATCGAGTATGGGGGTCAAATGTCCCCACATTGGTCAACCAATGAGTCAACGGGCAGAGGAGAGCTCACCTCGCCTAGGAGGAAACCTTGTAGGTGAGCTTGCCTTCACAAGGTGTCTTAAAGGCGAGTTCATGTGAGCTCTTAATGGCGGGGACATGTAAATCTCCTAACGGCGTAGGCAATTTGCATCCTAATGGCGACCTCGCCATTATAAAGAATCTCAAAGACGAGGTCACCATTTGGATAAAAAGGCGACCTCGTCTTCGCGCAAGGCGACCTTGCCTTCGTGAAAGGTGACCTTGTCTTCATGTAAGGCGACCTCGCCTTCGTGAAAGGAAACCTCGCCCTATGCACAACTCCGAAGACGAGGTCACCATTTGAACAAGAATGTGGGCTCATAGTATTTCAGGAAATTGACAAGCTCGGCCTTAACGGGCCTAATGATGGTGATTTTGTGGGCTTAAGGAGTATCGAATGTTGGACTCGCAATGATGGATGGCCCTTTACTTATAAGGTCAAGCACAAGAGAATCCCGGCGTTCGGTAAAGGTGAGCCGACATTGAGGAAAAGGAAACCTTAAAGAAAAGAAAATACAAATGATGTAGGAAGTTTAACATATCTCTAAGTCAGTCAATTCCTGTATATAAGTAATCTTAGGTTAAACTTGTGAGATCATCTCTTTCTAGCCTAAGAACCCTAAACCTTTGTGCTAAGAAGGCTCAAACACTTTTATGAATCAATAAACAGCTATTCGCTCTATCTTTGTTTGTGTGTCCATCAAGAAGTTTGAGATACTTTAAAAAGATTACAAACAAATATCGACTGTGTGAGATTTTGCCCACACATCGAGCATTTCTTCAATCCTTCTGTTTGGGGCTTCAGGCTGAGCTGGACGAGGTGGTGGGAACCTCTTATTGTTACCTTTGTAGGGCTTATGGGACTCGATGATTCAAGGCGCGAGTGCTGGCATTGAGAAGCCAATGCGAGAATCCCGCCGACGGTATGGTGTTATGGGAGTCGATTAGTGCATGTAAGGGCCATCATAAGCTCCATTGTACTTTTGAGTCTTGGTAGAATGTCTGAAATTTAAGACAAGTGAAAGTTAGAAATGAGAAGGAAAAAAAAAATAGTTGATGTGGGGGTTGGATTTCACCCCCGAAGATTGATAACATGAAAATGGTTAAGTGTTTTCCACAAAACACTTATGTTGTCCGACAAGGACTTCTTTGAAGGATCATGGTTAAAAACCCACGCAAGTATGAGATTTTGCTTTAATACATTATAATGTATTTTCTAACTTCTCCATTATATATACAAGAAGACTTTCACCTCATGTATCCAACGTCGGATAATTTCTAGTTTTTTACTTAGCCAAAGTATCAAGCATTACAAGCTTTCCAAGTCATTGACTTCGGACCAATATTTCTCATTCACACAAATACCGTTTTGACAAACGAACACACTACGTTGTAGTGATCATAACAAGGAATCCAATGACTCCAAAATCGGGGAATTCCGACAACTTTGTTGTCCGGATAAGCCACCAGAATAATGACCAATGCCATTGTCAAAAAATGGTTCCAACATCTGCAACACGATACAACCCAATGACCACAGATCTAGGGTTCCAACAAACGGATCATCGACGTTCCAACCATCAGACCTTTCTCCTGCTTTTGTCGATACCCCAAAATCTGCAATCTTCAAATCGTACTGGTCGTGGTAACGTGGGAACAAAAGGATATTGGCCGGTTTAAGATCGCCGTGGACATAACCGTGACTATGAATCAAAACCAGTCCTTGAAGAATCATACGAGTGAAGTCTTTAATCATCGAATCCGACAACTTTTTGCGTTTTTTTATGAGACTCGAAAGAGAACCACCAGCTGCATACTCCATCGGCATCATGAAGACTCTCTTTCCCTTTGAACCGGTTCCTTCCAAAAGACTGTTTGTGTTGTCAGACAACTGGACGATTCTAGGGCATCCTTTGAGTTGTTTGAGGATTCCAAACTCTTTGTCCAGGGCTTTATATTTCTTAAATTCTGAGGTTTTGATGGCTTCGTATATCACTGAGCCGTCGTCTTTCTTCTTAGTGTAAACCCAACAACTTTACGAAATTCATCTCTATCAAAATTGTAAACTGTTTTTCTTTTGATATAACTTCTCTACTTCCCTAGTTAATATATGTATAGCTACACAGACTCGAGATTAGTAAAAAATATATGGAAAATTTGTTGACTAGAAAAGGAAAGTTTCGTTTTACAAAAACAAAAAAAAAAGGAAAAAAAGGAAAGTTTTCTAAATCCGATGAAATAACAGAATCTGAGAGAAAAAGAAGTTTCATATAATGGAAATTCAGAGGTATGGTCATACTTTTATCACACCCATATTGATGATTCACAATCATGAGCAACTTTTTTTTTCTAGTTAACTCCTTGCCATCACTGACACTTTTCCACTCCAAGTGTAAGTGATTTACTATGTAATTAAACACCCTCACACTCTTCGTTGTTACCCTTTCATAGACTTTAGATACAAGAAACCTAATTTCTCTATCTCTCTCTTTACAAGTTTCATGATAATGAGATTGTTCCCTCTGTGTATTTATATATATTCCCTTTCCTTCTCTCACATTCTGTTACAAATTGTAACATCCCGGTTCTCATAAATCGGAATTTATTTGTAATTCATTTTCTGTTGGGGTCAAAGTATAAAAATCTGAATACTTTTTGCCTTTTTAGTGCAATTAGAAAATTCTTTCAACAGTTTATAAGACTAAAAAGGAAAAGAGCCCTATAATTTCTTTTACGTTCTTTGCCGCATCTTCTCTTCTTCCTTCATCCATGTCTTCATCTGCTCTCCATCTCTGCTCACTGCTAGTCATTCTCAGAACCAGCAAACTTCTCCTCATGTCTTCCTCTTCCGCACAAGTCCTTTTCTTGGTCCTCCTCGTTCATCATATCCTCAGTTGAGAGTCGTCACTTTCTGAGCCATTTTCCGGTGACTCAGGAAGAAGCCTGAGATCTTCGCAATCGAAAATATAAGCAGAGGTTTATGGTCATTCTCCTCCAAGATGTCCAGTCTGCCGCAACAGCATCCTTCAATCCGAACAGACACCTTTCGAGGCATTTTTCCTGGAGATCCAAAAAGAATTAGACGACGATCCACCTATCAACATGAAGGTCTGAATCTCATCTTTCCATGAAGCCTGAGATCACCATGATTGAAGTTATGGCTTTTCTTCTCCAAGAGGTCTAGTCTGTCCGCAACACCATCTCTCAGTCCGAACAACAATCTTATAAGAGTCATATCTATAGTTACTGAAGGAACCACACGACGCACAACCTATCCAAATGATGGCCCAGACATCTTCTTTCCATGAAGACAAGAGTCATGTCGATCCGAATTCTATACAGGAAGATATGATCAATATTCTCCAGCCTGTCATTTCTGTCCAAACCAGTTTTCAGGAAGAATTATGAGACTTATGAGACTAATGTATTATGAGACTAATGTATGTTATTAAGTGTAATAGGTTGCCATGTTATTCGGAATTCGGTAGAAATTGCGTGAGTTAATAATTGCCATGATGTTTGGATATTCGGTTAGTTATTCGGTTACTTATTCGGTTAGTTATTCAGTTAGCTGATTCGGTATTCGGTTAGTTGAATCTGGTTAGCTATGTTTGGTTAATTGGAATTGAATGAGTTTTGTTGTTCAATGTATTATTTCTGTGTGAGTCTTGTATGTGTGTTAACTGGTAAACTTGTAATTGTTGTACTAGTGGATTTGGTGAGCTCTGCTCGTCCTCACTGAGTAACCTTGTGTTGCTCACCCCTCCTATTCCCTCTTGTTCCAGGTTAGGTGGCTGATTTAAGAATGTTCATTGGTGGTTTTTGCTAATATGGCGCCAGGTTCTTTATCAACACTTGTCGTGACTCTGTTTAGACCTGGTGTCGAGACCGATATCACTTGTTGTGACTCCGTCTAGACCTGGTGTCGGGACCGATGTCCTAAGACTCCAATCTGTCCTTGGTTTGTTACCGGGTGGGTTGGGGTCTTACAAGTGGTATCAGAGCCTAGGCTAAGACTCTCTGGCTCCGACCCGAAAAGTCAGCTGGTTCGAATTTTAAAATAAAGACTGTTGTGAAAGTTTAAATCTCACAAGAAAATTGTTTGAGTTTTGTGATTTCAAAATGCCAATGCTCATTCTTAGCTCCTACCTAAAAGAGTTGTTCGTTCTCCTTCAATGTTTGTTGAAAGTGGGCCATCTGGAAAAAAAATCCACTAGCTAAGGAAGTTCTCTTACGTCTATATAGAACTTGACCCTAGTCTCTACCGGGTGGGTTGGGGTCTTACAAGTGGTATCAGAGCCCTAAAATTTCTTTTACGTTCTATGCCGCATCTTCTCTTCTTCCTTCATCCATGGCTCAATCTGCTATCCATCTCTGCTCACTGCTAGTCACTCTCAGAACCAGCAAACGTCTCCTCATGTCTTCCTCTTCCTGCACAAGTCCTTCTCTTGCTCCTTTTCTATCATCATATCCTCAGTTGAGAGTCGTCACATTTCTGAGTTTTTTTTCGGTGACTCAGAAAGAACTAGGTGTCGTGCCACCCATGAATGTGAAGATCTCTGTTTCATCTTTCCATGAAGCCTGAGATCTCCGCAATCGGAAATATAAGGAGATATTTATGGTCATTCTCCTCCAAGATGTCCAGTCTGCCGCAACAACATCCTTCAATCCGAACAGACAGCTTTCGAGGCATTTTCCTGGAGATCCAGAAGGAATTAGATGACGATCCACATATCAACGCGAAGGTATGAATCTCATCTTTCCATGAAGCCTGAGATCACCATGATTGAAGTTACGGCTTTTCTTCTCCAAGAGATCTAGTCTGTCTGCAACACTATCTCTCAATCCGAACAGCCATCTTACAAGAGTCATATCTAGAGTTACTGAAGGAACCACATGACCTACAACCTATCAAAATTATGGCTCAGACGTCTTCTTTCCATGACGATAAGATTCATGTCGATCAGAATATTATACAGGGAGATATGATCAATATTCTCTAGCATGTTAGTTCTGTCTGAACCAGTTTTCAGGTGAGGACATGTTTTGTCTCATTCCTAGTTCAATATATTGCTTGTGATGCGGGTTAAGACCCTAGCAAGACTTTTACTTGTTTATGTGATGAATTTAGTTAGAAGGTGGGTCTATGTGTGAATGTGAATGTGTGTTGTGTCGTAAGGACTGCTGTTTTAAAGAGACAACAAGAATTATGAGACTTATGAGACTAATGTATGTTCTTAATTGTAATAGATTGTCATGTTATTCGGAATTCGGTAGAAATTGCGTGAGTTAAAAATTGCCATGATGTTTGGATATTCGGTTAGTTATTCGGTTACGTATTCGGTTAGTTATTCGGTTAGCTGATTCGGTATTCGGTTAGTTGAATCTGGTTAGTTGTGTTTGGTTAATTGGAACTGAATGAGTTTTTGTTTGTTCAATGTATTATTTCTGTGTGAGTCTTGTATGTGTGTTAATTGGTAAACTTGTAATTGTTGTACTGGTGGATTTGGTGAGCTCTGCTCGCCCTTACTGAGTAACCTTGTGTTGCTCACCCCTCATATTCCCTCTTGTTCCAGGTTAGGTGGCTGATTTAAGAACGTTCATTGGTGGTTTTTGTTAATTTGGCGCTGGGTTCTTGATCAACACTTGTCGTGACTCCGTTTAGACCTGTTGTCGGGACCGATATCACTTGTTGTGACTCCGTCTAGACCTGCTGTTGGGACCGATGTCCTAAGACACCAATCGTTTGTTACCGGGTGGGTTGGTGTCTTACAAGTGGTATCAGAGCCTAGGCTAAGACTCTCTATCTCCGATCCGGAGAGTCAGCCGGTTCGAATTTTAAAATAAAGACGGTTGTGAAAGTTTAAATCTAGCGAGAAAATTGTTTGAGTTTTGTGATTTTAAAATGTCAATGCTCATTCTTATCTCCTACCTAATTGAGTTGTTCGTTCTCCTTCAAAGTTTGTTGAAAGTGGGCCATCTGAAGAAAAAAAATCCACTAGCTAAGGAAGTTCTCTTTCGTCTATATAGAACTTGACCCTACTCTCTCGCATTGAGTGTTATTGACTTCTCTTCTACTCATAACTTCTCCATTCTGCATGACTCTAATTGAGAATTTTTACCAGAACTCAATGTTGAATTCGAGATGAATTCCAGTTAAGTGGGGGAGAGTTGTAACATCCCGGTTCTCTTAAACCGGGATTTATTTTGTAATTTATTTTCTTTTGGGGTCAAAGTATAAAAATCTGAATACTTTTTGTCCTTTTAGTGAAATTAGAAAATTCTTTCAACTGTTTATATAAGACTAAAAAGGAAAAGAGCCCTAGAATTTCTTTTACATTCTTTGCCGCATCTTCTCTTCTTCCTTCATCCATGTCTCCTTCTTCTCTCCATCTCTGCTCACTGCTAGTCACTCTCAGAACCAGGAAACTTCTCCTCATGTCTTCCTCTTCCTGCACAAGTCCTTCTCTTGCTCCTCCTCGTTCATCATATCCTCAGTTGAGAGTCGTCACTTTCTGAGCCTTTTGTCGGCGACTCAGAAAGAACTAGGTGTCGTGCCACCCATGGATGTGAAGATCTTTATCTCAGCTTTCCATGAAGCCTGAGATCTCCGCACTCGGAAATATAAGCAGAGATTTATGGCCATTCTCCTCCAAGATGTCCAGTCTGCCGCAACAACATCCTTCAATCCGAACATACACTTTCCGAGGCATTTTCCTGGAGATCCAGAAAGAAAAACAAACTTTTCTTTCTAGTTAATCTCTTAATTCCTTGCCATCACTGACACTTTTCCACTCCAAGTGTACGTGATTACTATGTAATTAAACACCCTCACACTCTTCGTTGTTACCCTTTCATAGAGTTTAGATACAAGAAACCTAATTTCTCTGTCTCTCTCTTTACAAGTTTCATGATAATGAGATTGTTCCCTCTGTGTATTTATATATATTCCCTTTCCTTCTCTCATATTCTGTTACAAATTGTAACATCCCGGTTCTCTTAAACCGGGATTTATTTTGTAATTCATTTTCTGTTGGGGTCAAAGTATAAAAATCTGAATACTTTTTGTCCTTTTAGTGCAATTAGAAAATTCTTTCAACAATTTATAAGACAAAAAAGGAAAAGAGCCCTAGAACTTCTTTTACGTTCTTTGCCTCATCTTCTCTTCTTCCTTCATCTGTGTCTCCTTCTCTTCATCTTTGCTCACTACTAGTGACTCTCAGAACCAGCAAACTTCTCCTCATGTCTTCCTCTTCCTGCACATGTCCTTCTCTTGCTCCTCCTCGTTCATCATATCCTCAGCTGAGAGTCGTCACTTTTTGAGCCTTTTGCTGGCGACTCAGGAAGAAATAGGTGTTGTGCCACCCATGGATGTGAAGATCTCTGTCTCAGCTTTCCATGAAGCTTGAGATCTCCGCAATCGGAAATATAAGCAGGGATTTATGGTCATTCTCCTCCAAGATATCCAGTCTGCCGCAACAGCATCCTTCAATCCGAACAGACACCTTTCGAGGCATTTTCCTGGAGATCCAGAAAGAATTAGACGTTAATCCACTTATCAACGTGAAGGTTTGAATCCCATCTTTCCATGAAGCCTGAGATCACCATTATTGAAGTTATGGCTATTCTTCTCCAAGAGGTCTAGTCTGTCTGCAACACCATCTCTCAGTCCGAACAGCCATCTCACAAGAGTCATATCTAGAGTTACTGAAGGAAATACACGAATACAACCTATCAAAATGATGGCCCAGACGTCTTCTTTCCATGACGAAAAGAGTCATGTTGATCCGAATTCTATACTGGGAGATATGATCAATATTCTCCAGCCTAGTAATTCTGTCCGAACCAGTTTTCAGGTGAGGACATGTTTTGTCTCATTCCTAGTTCAATATATTGATTGTGATGCGGGTTAAGAACCTAGCAAGACTTTTACTTGTTTATGTGATGATTTTAGTTAGAAGGTGATTCTATGTGTGAATGTGAATTGTGTGTTGTGTCGTAAGGACTGCTGTTTGAAAGAGACAGCAAGAATTATGAGACTTATGAGACTAATGTATGTTATTAAGTGTAATAGGTTGCCATGTTATTCGGAATTCGGTAGAAAATGCGTGAGTTAATAATTGTCATGATGTTTGGATATTCGGTTAGTTATTCAGTTAGTTATTCGTTTAGTTGATTCGATTAGTTGATTCGGTTAGTTATTCGGTTACTTATTCGGCTAGTTATTCGGTTAGCTGATTCGGTATTCGGTTAGTTGAATCTGGTTAGATGTGTTTGGTTAATTGGAATTGAATGAGTTTTTTTTTTTGTTCAATGTATTATTTCTTTGTGAGTCTTGTATGTGTATTAACTGGTAAACTTGTAATTGTTGTACTACTGGATTTGGTGAACTCTGCTCGCCCTCACTGAGTAATCTTGTGTTGCTCACCCCTCTTATTCCCTCTTGTTCCAGGTTAGGTGGCTGATTTAAGAATGTTCATTGGTGGTTTTTGCTAATTTGGCGCTTGGTTCCTGATCAACACTTGCCGTGACTCCGTCTAGACCTGGTGTCGGGACCGATATCACTTGTTGTGACTCCGTCTAGATTTTGTAATTCTTTTTTTGTTGGGGTCAAAGTATAAAAATCTGAATACTTTTTGTCCTTTTAGTGCAATTAGAAAATTCTTTTAACAGTTTATAAGACTAAAAAGGAAAAGAGCCCTATAATTTCTTTTAAGTTCTTTGTCGCATCTTCTCTTCTTCCTTCATCCATGTCTCCATCTGCTCTCCATATCTGCTCACTGCTAGTCATTCTCAGAACCAGCAAACTTCTTCTCATGTCTTCCTCTTCCTGCACAAGTCCTTTTCTTGCTCGTTCATCGTATCCTCAGTTGAGAGTCGTCACTTTCTGAACCTTTTTCCGGTGACTCAGAAAGAACTAGGTGTCGTGCCACCCATGGATGTGAAGATCACTGTCTCAGCTTTCCATGATGCCTGAGATCTCCGCAATCGGAAATATAAGCAGAGATATATGGTCATTCTCCTCCAAGATGTCCAGTCTGACACAATAGCATCCTTCAATCCGAACAGACACCTTTCGAGGCATTTTCCTGGAGATCCAGAAAGAAAAAATAACTTTTCTTTCTATTTAATCTCTTAACTCCTTGCCATCACTGACACTTTTCCATTCCAAGTGTACTTGATTTACTATGTAATTAAACACCTTCACACTCTTCATTGTTACCCTTTGATAGAGTTTAGATACAAGAAACCTAATTTCTCTATCTCTCTCTTTACAAGTTTCATGATAACGAGATTGTTCCCTCTATATATCTATATATATTCCCTTTCCTTCTCTCACATTCTGTTACAAATGTTCTTGTTATCCATTTATCTTTATTCATACTCTGATGATGCTAATCACTCTTTTCTTCAAGAAACAATGTGTATTTTTTCTGATAATGATTCACATTCGTCTTGGAGGATAGACTTCTTTTTATTAAGTTCTTTTAAGTTATGACCATCCGCAGAATCACATAAAGGTTTTGAAGCTCCAGGATCAGTAACTTCACTTGAATTTAACCTCCTCGAAGAACTCATTTTGAGTTGGTATTTTTTCTTTCACCAAGGCTATTATAACGATAGCGCTATTATACGTATTTACAACATAAGTAAACAAAGACTAATCCAAACCAAACTTATATAAAACTATAAGTACAACGGTGACAAGAACCGGAATAACCGTGAAGAGTTCCAGAATGAGGCCAAGTCAGTGAGATCAGGTAGAAGTCTTAGCATCACCATACCATCAGTGAACAAATTTATGATGACCATTCTGGCAGCGATGACGGGAATAACAACCGCCAGACCAACTGATGTGGCAGAGGTGAATCTAAAAGAATCTGCAACAAAGAATAAGCGTATGGATACAGAGTCATGATAATGAAGCTAACACAGAGAGCAGACAAGATCAAAACTCTAGCTTTTGTGTTTCAGTTAGCTTCCCTTCCATTTCCATTATCTTTTCATGAAGCTTCTCTTTCTGCAAATGTTGTCATATTTCAGAAACTTATAAATTGATTTTGTAAGGTTTACTATTGGATCATGACCAAATGAACTACTTGCCTAATTGATACAAGACTCCAAGGAGAGGCTTGCAAGGGGATAGATTGGTGGCT
>OVAP01000199.1:1661-45138 GCA_900406295.1 Aurinia saxatilis | reverse complement strand
GCTCCACTGATAGCACATCTTTTAATGGGTCTTGCCAAACTGTTGTAGGTTCTGATTGCTCCACCAACTGCATAGCTCTCTCTGGAGGACACATTGGCGCATTGAATTGTTTAGCTCTAGTAATTAAATAATCACTCGAACGGTCGAGATTAGAGAATAGTGAGATCATGTTATATACACCGTCCGATTAATTTCGTTAAAATTATTACCAATGGCTGATAACAAACGCTCGAGATCGGATGTGGGTGATTTGGTGTCACAAAAAATGACACACCTCGTTGAAATGATCAAAGAGATGATGATAAGCGAGACTGGATTCAGAAATGCATTGTACATGATCGATATTGGTCAAAAAATGATATTGCGGATTCATTTTCCAAAGGCCTTTAATACACTAGGGTCGTCAAGCTTATTCCAGACATTATTTCCGAGATCAAAACTGCCATTAAGGTCAGAACATTCACGTCTAGAGCTTAATTTTCAAATAAAAACTTTTTAGAATAAGATTCACAATTTTGTAAAATAAAATTCTTTCATTTTAACTAGGACCATAAAAGTTGTTGGTTTGTGGAATTTATATGTGGACAAGTACTGAAAAAAGGTTATAAGAATAAATCTAGGCTCTATTTAATTTCTCTGTTCTTTTATATCAAAGTTGGTATTTTAAAGTAGTGTGTAACTTCTAATTCACTTAATTAAGTGTTACTTACTACTGGGATAAAAGTTTTTTTTTTTGTAGACATTGTATTATGAAGGAGGGCGGAAATTTTGGGTTCACAACACAGGACCATTAGGTTGTCTGCCTCAGAAACTTGCAATGGTTCAAAGCAAAGAATTCGAACTGCAAAGCTGTTCAACAAAGGATTGGATCATTTGTGTCAGGAGCTGAGGACTGAGCTGGGAGATGCCAACATTGTCTATGTTTTATACCTAGTTAGGATAATAACTATGAGGATACCGTCTCTGAAACGGTGGCATTGAGAAAGCTTTATACGTTTTAACATTGACATGAATAACACAAAAGAGTACCAAACTTTCAAACAGAGACAACATTTTTATGAATCTATGGTCTCAAGAAAAGGATAATCAGTATAACCAACAACAGGATCAGAACTATAGAAGGTTGGTCTGTCATACTTATTCAACTCTGCTCCAAGTTCAAATCTTTTAGGCAAATCAGGATTAGCCAGAAACAATCTTCCATAAGCAACCAAATCAGCTCTTCCTTCTTCCACAGCTTTATTTCCATCTTCTCTCGTATACCCTCCAGCTACTATAAACGTCCCTTTAAAGACCTTCCTCATAGGTGTAAGAGACTCGGTACATTCAAAAATCTCGTCAGCTTTTTTCATCCTTGGCTCAACCATGTGACAGTAGAGTAAATTGAACTGGTTTAAAGACTTTGCTATGTAAAGTCCTAGTTTTGTTGGGTCTGAATCTCCTGATTCCTTGTAATTAGCGAATGGTGAAAATCTGATTCCGACACGATCATGTCCTATCTCGTTTGTTACTGCCTCGAGTAGCTCTAAAGCGAATCTGGTTCGGTTCTCTAGTGATCCACCGTACTGATCAGTTCGGTCGTTTACATTATCTTTTAGAAACTGGTCTATTAAGTAACCATGAGCTCCATGAATCTCTACTCCATCAAAACCTGAAAAAAACAAAATATGAAAAAGTTTAAAACCTTTTTGTCAGTGTTGAGATTTTGGAATTGGGAGTTTTGTTGTTTATATATACCAGCTTCGATAGCGTTTCTTGCAGCGAGACGAAAGTCGTTAACTATTGTGGGGATTTCGTGGGTTCCAAGGCGTCTTGGAGGTGTGTACTTAAATGATGAATCATCCGTGAGTGGCTTATCTGTTGAAGAGACTGGAGCTTCCCCATTTGGCTGATTATCTACTCCAAATATTGACGTGCGTAATAAGATAACATTATTAAGAAACAGAAAAATCAAACCATAACCAAACCGAAGTTTACTAATTTGAATATGACCGAATATGATTATCGACTCCAAATATGATCAAACATTATTATTCACAACCAAACAACAATATATGCACATCATGTCTATTATAAAACCTCGATGAGAGACGCGGCCAGCATGCCAGAGCTGGCAGAAGAAGATGCCTCCCTTAGAGTGAACCGCGTCAACGATAGGCTTCCAAGCATCTACTTGTTCTTTCTTCCATATCCCTGGCATGTTTTGATACCTTTATAAAGAAGACAAAAAAAAAATCAGAATCCACAAAAAAAAAGTTAACTTTTATGGTCGTTACTAGTTTTAAAAGACTTTTACGCCATGGCGGTTTCAGAGACTCCGGTTGCTTCACTGATGAGAAGACCATCTGGTGTTGTTCTCTGAGAGTAATACAAAGCTGCTTGAGGTTGTGGAACGTTATTGTATGCTCTCATTCTCGCCATTGGCGCCATAACTATCCTGAAATATAATAGATTGAGTTTTGTTTTAAAAGACAAAGATATATATGAAGGGTTATTGAGTTTGTGGATGAGATATTTGAGAAGAACCTGTGAGAAAGATTGAAGTTTTTCATTGAGAATGGAGTGAGAAGAGGAATTGTTTGTTTCACCGAAGTAGTAGTTTTGTTCTCCATGGAGCTATCTAGCTTCAAGAACTTCAGATTTTGGAGTTTTTTTTTTTTTTTGGGTTACCACTGACGTGAAACAGAGGAAGTTTGCAAATATACGGAGAGTTTGGGATGTTGAGAAGTCAAAAGTCGAGAATCCGAATCTTTCCTTTAACAAATTAAAGATTTTAGTTTTACGAATTAAGTAATGAATAATGATGTGACATGTCTGCTTCTACCAAATTTCATTTAGTAGAAAATTCTTAAATGGTTTTTTTTCTCTGTTTCTATAGGTCCCGAACAATCCTGACCTTTAATGTTATACCCCCTACAAAGACTTTGTGCTGTACGACTTTATCACCGGTGGATAAAACGTCGGTCACACTATGTTTTTAATGACCAATAACAGAAAAGCGTAAATGAACATACAATATAGGGTTTGTATATATAATTAAACGAAGCACGGAGTAATACAAAGCTGCTTGAGGTTGTGGAACGTTATTGTATACTCTCATTCTCGCCATCTGCGCCATAACTATCCTGATATATAGATACAGAGTTATGTTACAAAGAGATATTAAGGTCATTGAGTGTGTGTGGATGAGATCTAAGAGGAAAGGTTAAAGTTTTTCTCTGAGAATGGAGTGAGAAGATAGAATTGTTAGTTTGGAGTTGTATTACCGGTGATGTAACACAGAGGAAGTTTGGAGAAGTTGTTGCCGGTTGGGTTGGTTAGAAGTCATAGTGGGGAATCAAATCTCTCTTTTTTCTATAAGGTTTCGAAGTGTGTATATTAGGTAATTGATGTAATCATGCGTGCGTTTACCAAATATCATTTATATAATCTTACAACTTAATGACTCTGTTACATATGTATCCACTCTTATTCATACAGAAGGTTTGGGGTTTAGTTCAATGTAATTTCAGACATTTTTATTACTCTTATCACATAACCAAACTTGATCTGTCGTGCTTTATTCAACACGTTACCGCTCCAAGTCCAAATTCAAATCTTTTAGGCAGATTATAAATCTTTTGTTACATGAGATTATGAGAATGAATGCACACGTACTACTACGTCGAACGTATTGCTCAAGAAGTATCATCAATACTCCACCAAGAGCAAATGCTAAAATCACTCATCTCTCACGTATAGGCAAGATTCATGAAGCTCGGAAGCTTTTTGATTCGTGTCACTCTAAATCAGTCTCTTCTTGGAACTCTATGGTTGCTGGTTACTTCGAAAATCGCATGCTTCGAGATGCACAGCTTCTGTTCGACGAAATGCCTGAGAGAAATATTGTTTCCTGGAATGGGTTGATGTCTGGATATATCAAGAACGGTGAGATTGAAGAAGCAAGGAAAGTGTTTGATGTAATGCCTGAGAAGAATGTTGTTTCGTGGACCGCGATGGTTAAAGGGTATGTGGAGAATGGGAAGGTGGATGTTGCGGAGATGTTGTTTTGGAAAATGCCTGAGAGGAATAAGGTTTCTTGGACTGTGATGCTTCGTGGGTTTATTCAAGATAAGAGAATAGATGATGCTCTTAAGCTGTATGATATGATGCCAGTGAAAGANGGTGAAAGATAATATTGCAATGAGTTGTATGATTGATGGGTTGTGTAGAGAAGGCAGAGTGGATGAGGCTAGGGAGATTTTTTATGTGATGTCAGATAGAAGTGTGATTACTTGGACTATAATGGTTACAGGATACGGGAGGAACAATCGTGTTGATGATGCTAGGAAGCTTTTCGATGTGATGCCAGAGAAGACTGAAGTTTCATGGACTTCCATGATTATGGGATATACAGGGAGTGGACGAATTGAGGAAGCTGAAGAAATTTTTGAAGCTATGCCCATAAAGCCGGTTATTGCGTGTGCTGCGATGATTGTTGGGTTTGGAGAGAAAGGAGAGGTAGCAAAAGCAAAGAGGGTTTTTGATTCAATGAAGCAGAGAGATAATACAACTTGGGGAAGGATGATCCAAATTTACGAAAGAAATGGTTTTGAATTGGAGGCCCTTGATTTATTTGCTCTTATGCAAAAACATGGAGCCAGGCCGAATTTTCCAACTTTGATAAGTGTTCTCTCAGCCTGCGCCAGCTTAGCAAGCCTTCAACATGGTAAACAGGTCCACACTCAGTTGGTTAGATGTCAATTTGACGTTGATGTGTATGTTGCATCTGTTTTGATGACAATGTACATTAAATGCGGCGAGCTTGTGAAATCAAAGCTAATATTTAATAGGTNAATGTACATTAAATGCGGCGAGCTTGTGAAATCAAAGCTAATATTTAATAGGTTTCCTTCAAAGGACATTATCATGTGGAATTCAATCATATCTGGTTATGCCTCGCACGGTCTAGGAGAGGAAGCTGTAAAGATTTTCTCTGAGATGCCTCTGTCTGGTAGTACTAAGCCTAACGAAGTCACCTTTGTTGCAACTCTTACAGCATGTAGCTACGCTGGGATGGTTGAGGAAGGGCTTAAGATCTTTGAATCTATGGAACCAGTTTTTGGGGTTAAGCCAGTAACAGCACATTATGCTTGCATGGTAGATATGCTTGGGCGTGCAGGTCGGTTAGAAGAGGCAATGAAACTGATTGAAAGTATGGCTGTAGAACCGGATGCTGCAGTTTGGGGTTCTCTGTTGGGAGCGTGTAGAACTCACTCGCAGCTGGATTTGGCAGAATTTGCTGCAAAGAAACTCTTAGAGATTGAACCAGAGAATTCTGGAACTTACATCTTGCTCTCCAACATTTATGCATCTCAAGGTAGGTGGAGTGATAAAGCAGAGCTGAGAAAATATATGACAAAAGGGATGGTAAGAAAGTCACCAGGTTGTAGCTGGACTGAAGTCGGGAAGAAGGTTCATGTGTTCACCAGTGGGGGTATTAGTATCCATCCCGAGCACGAATCAATTCTGAAGATATCGGATGAATTGGATGGTTTATTGAGAGAGGCTGGGTATAATCCTGATTGTAGCAATGCATTGCATGATGTAGATGTGGAAGAGAAAGTTGATAACTTGAGATACCATAGTGAGAGACTTGCGGTGGCTNGGAAGAGAAAGTTGATAACTTGAGATACCATAGTGAGAGACTTGCGGTGGCTTACGCTCTCTTAAAGCTACCTGAAGGAGTACCCATCCGAGTCATGAAAAATCTTAGAGTTTGTAGGGATTGCCATGCAGTGATCAAAATAATCTCTAAGGTGAAAAAGAGAGAGATCATTGTGCGAGATACCAATAGATTCCATCACTTCAAGAATGGGGAGTGTTCCTGTAAAGATTATTGGTGAGATTCAGTTAAATGTCAAGCACAATGTTCTCACCGTAGCAATCAAAATCGGTCTTCAATAAGATCATTTGAGTTGTAGAAAAATGAAGCTATGAGAACTCTCTCTATGTTCTGTGTATTTTTACTGAAGCTATGAGAACTCTCTCTATGTTCTGTGTNTCAAGCACAATGTTCTCACCGTAGCAATCAAAATCGGTCTTCAATAAGATCATTTGGGTTGTAGGAAAATGAAGCTATGAGAACTCTCTCTATGTTCTGTGTATTTTTACTGATCTTGTTATCAATACGTGTAGCACTATTTCCTTGTCTATACTTAATAAGAACTGAACTTTTTATCCTCAAGCAAATCTAGAATCCAATGCCACATTTCATTTTGTTACATAGTTACTAACATTCTTTGTTACTTGTAAAGGAATTGAAGAGCTTTGTCTCCCATCTACTAAAGAGAAAGCTTCAAGTCTAAACAGATGGTAGTCTCAGATCCCTCTTGCTTTTCCTTTGAGACATACTTGTTGGATGTTGAGGGGCTTGCACTAGCTGCATTTTCGTTGTTGTTGGCCTGTGCTTCAGTCATGAAAATGAAATCCTCTGGCTGAAAAGAAGGAAATCTACGAACCCTAGCTCTTTCTTCTTCCTGTCTCTTCTTTTCCATGGAGCTGATGCTGTATTCCCGCATTTCCCTTGCATTTTTAAGCAATGTGAACAACTTCTCTATCTTCTCTTCCTCTTCCTCATCCTCCTCCATTTTCCTCTTCTTGCTGTCTCTATCCATTGAATCACTTTCTTCCTTCCCCTTTGCTATATTTCTCTTTAGCTACACCATTCTCTAACTCCCTCCTCTCTTATTTAGTTGAGTACACTGCAAACTACATGATAGATGTGGACAAAATTTCTGCAGAAATTGGTTGAGGAGACATAAATACTGTATCTAGTGGGAAGACTAACAACATGATCTTATCCAAAGTCTCCCATACTTTTCTCTTTGGGTGGCTTTGAAGAATTTTCAACACTATCATGGACCCACCATGATGGACAATCATATAGCAACATGTATACAGGTTTGTGTATACAGGGAATGGCTTAGTATCAAGCTAGACTAACCACTCACAATAACCATACTGAACAATCTGAACTGCACATATTCAGACTCATTCTCATTTGTATGTAAAGCTTTGTTAGTTACTTAGTTCTCCAGCTGTGTTTCTCCTTCAGTCATCTGCCCATGGGACACCATGCTTGGCCCAGAGATAGTACGCTCCAACTGGACCTCGTCCACCAAATTCATACAACTCCGGGGCTGTGTGGTGCTTCTCTATCTCTTCGAGGACAGGACTCAAAATGTTCCATGCTGCTGAAACTTCATCGCTTCTCATGAACAGATGATTGTCTCCATCAATTACATCATGAATTAAATGTTCATATGAATCTGGTACTTCGGTGTTATACCTACAGTTTGAGCCAACAACTCAAATAACAATACGGTGCAGATACTGATTTTCAAAATGTGCAAGACCACAGATTAGAAAAGCACAAATTACCTGTCTTTAAAGAGCAGGTTAAGTTCAGAAGCGTCTAGCTGGAGGCCTAAACCAGGAACCTTGTTGTTGATTTTCACCAGGATGGCCTCATCAGGTTCGTCACGTAGAATAAGCTCATTTGTTCCCAAGGCTATGTTTATTCCGATATTTTTTCGGTATAAGTTTCCCGGTACATGTCGGAATTGTATACGAATCTCCACTCTTTCAAAATTAAAGCACACCACTTAATTGCTATGGCCACCAATACATATGGATGTTTCCATGAGCAGTAATAATTATTCGTACCTGTGTTTTATGAGGCCAGTACCAACTCTTATTAAGAAAGGTACACCATCCCAGCGGGCATTATCAATATACAAGGCACCAGCGCAATATGTAGGGCCTACACTGTTTGATATAGCTTCGTTTTTGTCTCGGGAACTGGATTTATATTGGCCAAGGATAGCATCACGCGGGTCTAGTTTGCGAATTGATCTCAAAACCTTCACCTGAAGAAGCACATTTGCACCATGTCATTTGACAGAACAAACGTACGCCGTTTATACATATACCATAAGACGATTTTGTGTAGGCTGACCTTTTCATTCCGGATATCTTCACCATCAAGACTTATTGGAGGTTCCATGGCAAGTAATGCAATCGTCTGAAGTATGTGGCTATGAACTATGTCCCGCATTATGCCATATCCATCAGAATACCTTAAAAAGGCAGTAGGAGTTAATATAAATTATGCCATTTCATTCTCTAAGCATGTATATAAAACACAATTTACTTTCAGATTCAAAGGACTGCTGGAAATAGAGCTACTGTGCCTTACTTTTCTGTTTGCGCAACTGAATCTGATACAATAACCTGCAAATATCGTTTGTAGCTAGAGTGAACAACTCAGGATGTGGAAGAGTAGTGTTTCAGGAATGATACACAAAACAAATAATCACGAGGAAAAGACATTACCTGCACATTGCGTATGTATTTTCTGTTCCATAGAGGTTCAAAAACAAGATTTGAAAACCTTAACACCGTCAGATTTTCAATGAGGTTTCTTCCTAACTTGTGATCTATCCTGCAATGCGAATACACAGAAACTCTGAAAAAAGATGAACTCGGAGAGCTATGCATGCAGAAAGCAATTAGATTTGAAAGAAGAACCTGTAGATTTGCCTCTCTTCAAACTTAGACAGAAGTGACTTAGTTAACAGATGAGACGAATGCGAGTTAAATCCAAAAGGTTTCTCAACTATTACACGAGTCCAGCCTCGTGGTGCCTGAGCTTTATCTGCAATGGTGCATGCCACATCCACGAGGGCTTCGTGAGGCACTGAGAGGTAAAAGATCCTATTTGCTTTTGATTCTCCCTAAAGAAGGAAACTGTTACTTTATTAGTTAATCTTGCTTGTCACTCCCAAATGTTGTAAACATACAAAGAGGACTACTTCTGGCACAAACTGTAATAACTAAAAGAAAAGATTTCCTTAGCAACCTCAATCTGTTTCATTCTTTCGTCAAGTCTGGACATACCGTCCCTGTTATTATGACCTCCATTGATATAGTATGTTCTACTAAGAAACGCATCCATCTTGTCACCGCAATTTTCCCTGAACATTTAGCATCATTCTTTATCAAACCCGGGCATATAACAAATGAACCAAATATAAGGTCGGGACAAGAGATATATGTACTGATGATCAACGCGGCAAGTCAGAGTTGACGCAATAATAGATCTGAGGTCTTCATCTGTCATATTCTTTCTCGAAAATCCAAATATACCAACATCCTGGTGACAATAAAGACCAATCAAGAACACAACCCAAATAATACCCATCCAAATGCTTTTGCCGAATAACCGTACCTCAGGAAGGTAGCCGCTATAATACAACGCAAACAATGCAGGAAAAATCTTCGCTCTAGCTAGCTCACCAGTAGCTCCAATAACAGCAATGCAAAGCGAGGCATCTCCTCGAATATCTGAAACGCCGTCCAAGAATTGTTTCGACACAGCTGGTAAATCTCCAACTTTCTGAGACACATTACTCAAATCATTCCCTAGAACATTCCCTGCTCGTAAATTTGCAGGTTCAGCAACACCTGCATCACATTTTACCTCAGGAAGAGCTAAAAAAAAAAAACTATGAAATGAAGACAGTGAGATGTAACAGTTTTTTAAAACCTTGTTCATCACTGAGTGAAATGTGCTCTGAGCGTGTTTTAAGCTCCTTTAAAGTCTGATGCTTTCTGTAGCTACCTTGTCTAAGATTCAAGCTCTTAAGAATCCAAAGTTTCAACTCGCAAAATTTTGAACCTCCTCCGTTAAGAACAAGACTCTCATTTCTGGAGAAACTATAGTCTCTAGACGGAGCCTACTCCACACAAACATTAAAAAATTCAAAATTTAAACAATTGAAGCAGAAATCAACTTCCTTTCGAATCAAATTACTGATTGTGATCTCTTGTGAGAAAAATTAGCAATCAAAAGTCATCTACTTTACTAAAAAATTTGATCTTTTAATAAATCTAAAGCATGCAAGAAAGCTAAAGATGCTTACCGGAAAATTAGAAAAGAGAAGCAAGCTATTGGAGATAGACATAGTAACATACTAACATTGGTGTATAGCCAATAATGTTAAATCTTTAGATTCTGGATTGTTAAGTGGAAGACGAGTGCATTTTAAAGTTCCGTACTTCTGCCTGCAGCTGATTCTTACCCAATCTGGTTTATCTAAACCGAAACGTACCGGTTGGTTATTGAAGGAAATGGAACAATAACGAATACATATGTTGACTTTGGCTTCTGAAACGTCAACGTCTCTTCTGGTAACGAGTCGTCGTCTTGTTGTTTTTTTGGTGAGACCATCTTTTTACTGCACTTCTTCGATCTTATCATCTCATAAAGTTTTCACCTTTTTTTTGTAAACGAAAAAGACTTTCTTGATTTGATTTTAAAGTGTAGAGTGTTACTACTGTCTCTCTGTTTTCAGAATTTTGGGATTTGGGTTTGTGATTCGATGGCGAGGAAGAAGATTAGAGAGTATGACTCTAAGAGACTTCTCAAAGAACACTTGAAGCGTCTTGCTAATATTGACCTGCAAATTCGCTCTGCTCAGGTCATCTCTCAACAAAAAATTCTTGATTTTGAATGTTGCAAGAATTGTGTTTTGGCTGTTTGTGATTGAGACTGATTTTTTAGTGAGAATCTTGGGAATATGGCTGTTGATGATCATTACTAGGACTTGATTAATTTAGTGAATGTACATTTTAGGTGACAGAATCTACGGATTTCACTGACTTGACCAATCAGGAGTCATGGCTATCGTCAACAAAGCTAGTTGTGAAGCCTGATATGTTGTTTGGGAAACGGGGTAAAAGTGGATTGGTGGCTCTAAAGCTGGATCTTGCTGAAGTTGCAGAGTTTGTTAAAGGCCGCCTAGGTACTGAGGTTAGTAATCTCAGGCCGAGTAATCGAACAGCGGGTTATGATTTATTGTGTTATGAACGTTTGTTTTTTCGCTTTTTTATGTGTTGTTGCAGGTTGAGATGGAAGGATGTAAAGCTCCTATCACTACATTCATTGTGGAGCCATTTGTGCCTCACGAGCAAGAATATTACTTTTCGGTAGTGTCTGATAGGCTTGGTTGCACTATAAGCTTCTCTGAATGTGGTGGCATTGATATAGAAGAGAACTGGGACAAAGTACTACTACCTTTTGTTTTTCTGCGTTCTCTTTTTTGACTCATTTCTATTGTTATCTTCCAAAAGACTATTTAATAATTGACCTGGGAAACTCGGTTTTCTGATCTTAACAGGTGAAGACAATATTTCTTCCTGCGGAAAAGGCAATGGCGCTAGAAGTATGTTCTCCATTGATAGCAACACTTCCTCTTGAGGTTAGTTTCTGTTCATTGTGTTTCTTAATATGTCCAAGTAGACCAGTGATGTACCTGATGTTTTAGCTTGTCTTAGATATCTGGTTTTGATATGCATACATTCTTTGTTCTATGTATGGTGGTCCACTTTCTTTCCTATCCATATTTAAAGCTCTGTTAGGCTGAATTCTAGGATACTTAGTCCTGTAGACTTTGCTAAAGAGATAAGCTTAGCCTTTTTGTAACTAATATTTCTATTATGTTTCAGGTTCGAGGTAAAATCGGCAACTTCATAATGGGAGTGTTTTCTGTATTTCAAGGTATTGATATATGAAATTAGGCCACATCTTGACTCTCAAGTGTGCAAACATTGGCTAATTATCCATTTGTCTTTTCTATAAAGATTTGGATTTCAGTTTTTTGGAGATGAATCCTTTTACGCTAGTTGATGGAGAGCCATACCCTCTGGATATGAGAGGAGAATTAGATGACACTGCTGCCTTCAAGAATTTCAACAAGTATGTCTAACATTTCTCGGTTTCCCTGTTGAGAGATCCACAATTAGTTTTTCCGTGGAGAGTCATTGGATTGATAAGTACTATTAATTCAGGTGGGGAGACATTGAATTTCCTCTGCCATTTGGAAGGGTCCTCAGTCCCACAGAAAGCTTCATCCATGGTTTAGATGAGAAGGTTCAAGCATCCGGCATTTCTTAAAACATCACTTTTGGTACTAAAAAACAAAAAAAACTAACGTGTGAATTAACTTATTGCAGACAAGTGCTTCTTTGAAGTTCACTGTTTTGAATCCTAAAGGCCGCATTTGGACGATGGTTGCTGGAGGCGGTGCTAGCGTCATATATGCTGATACGGTGAGTTTCAAATTACAATCCTTGAGCGTAAGAATTCTTGAAATGAGCGAATTGTCACAGAATCTAGTTTTAGATTATAGATCACTTTTTTGTAACTGCATTTTATTGCCATCTTAGCCAGAGACAGTCAACTCATTGTGGTAGTTGATGCCTCATAAGACTACATGAGTCAAGCAAAATCTCATATCCTTACGTGTTACTATGAGTACTCGAAAGAATTTCTCACATTGATGTTGTACTTATCTGCTTTTGACAAGGTTGGGGATTTAGGCTATGCATCAGAGCTCGGGAACTATGCGGAGTATAGTGGAGCACCTAATGAGGAAGAGGTTTTACAGTACGCAAGAGTTGTCATTGATGTGAGTCATGGCAAAGAACTTACCTTTTGCCATTCACTGTTATATACAAAATCTAGATATTTATGGATCACATGTTCGGGCTTTCTCAGTGTGCTACTGCTGATCCTGACGGTCGTAAACGAGCTCTTTTAATTGGAGGAGGCATTGCCAATTTCACTGATGTGGCAGCTACTTTCAACGGTATCATCCGAGCACTAAGAGAAAAGGTACCTTTTTAACAACCTATAGTGAATAAACGAACAGTTGCTACTGCATTTTGGTGACGATGAGAGGAATGCCTAGGAACTGAATTGATGTGGGCACTTTGCATCGGTTTCTTTTGTGTGCCATGAGCAGGAAACAAGACTGAAAGCATCAAGAATGCACATTTATGTAAGGAGAGGTGGACCAAATTACCAGACTGGTCTGGCTAGAATGCGAGCTCTGGGAGAGGAACTCGGTGTTCCGCTAGAGGTAACCAAACTACTTACGAAAATTTGGAAGCTGTGTGATTTAGACTGTTACAAACTAAGCAATGAGGAAAAGCCACTCTGTTAATCCGTAACATTTGTGGTTAGCTCGAATATGAAACTTCATAAGGAATGATGATTGCAGGTATATGGACCTGAAGCAACGATGACGGGAATATGCAAACGAGCCATTGACTGCATCATGTTGCCTGATGCATAATAGCTTAATATTAAAATCCATAAAACAAACTTGGACCTGGAGATTGGGAGGAGTCTGTAAGTGGTGTTACTTTCTGTTCTTCCATATGAAAATGAAAAGCTCTTTGAAACTTTTTTCCTTGTGCTTATAAATTTGAGAGTGAAAAACATTTGTTTGACACGAGTGTAATTGTAATCAAACGGTAAAAATCCATGTCTGAAAATGTACAATAATATTTCAAAAGTGAATAAAACAACACCTGCTGTACACACCAATCTATTTATACTGATGTATGGTTTCAAGACAAATCCATATACAAACATGTATGTATTTTACATATCAAGTGTATATATATATATCCCTCTCTATCATATGTTAATTCAAATGCAAAACCCGGAAGAAATGAAAGAAAAAATTCTCATAAACAAGAAAAATAAAATGCAGAACAAGCAACAACTCTCAAGAACAGAAAAAGCCACACCAGCAAATATCTCTGTTTTTGTAGTGGTAATCTGATTATTGTAGCCTCCTGCTCTGTGATCTTGAACCAGGTGTGCTTCTATCGGTGTCCGAATTTTCATCTTGCGTTGAACGCCTTCTCCGCTCCTGTAAGTTGAGTTCTTGCTTATGTTTATATACAGATTCTGCATAATTTTCTGTTTCATACAAAATGTTATAAAGCAATACTAACCTCTCTTGGTATGGGATACTCCTCTGACTCAAGCATACGCACAACTTGGCTCATTTTAGGCCTCTTTTCAGAATCAAGATCAATGCATCTAAGTGCTGTAAGAAGTACTCGTTTTAATGCCCTCGTCGCTGGCTTAACCGCCATATTTGGATCAATAACTTCGTGCAGTCTCTTACTTCCCACCATTATTTTCAACCACTCAACTAGATTTACCTGCAAAATAATGTTAAGTGAGTGTCAAAACTCATCAAATTAGAAAATCCACTTCATCTCTCATTAGTCTATCTACCTCATGAGCAGGACGCGCATAGTCCACAGGATCTCTTCCTGTTATTGCTTCCAAGACCAAAACACCAAAGCTGTACACATCACTCTTTTCATTCAAAAGTCCGGTATTCGCATATTCAGGAGCAACATACCTGCAATACTCAAAAAAAGACATGGCTTACCAACGTTTCATTTAATTTTGCTCTCTTTTTCTATAAACAAAGTTGCTTAATTACCCAAATGTTCCCATCACTCTGGTGGTGACATGACTTTTTCCATCTCCAAGCAACTTAGCTAGGCCAAAATCAGAAACCTTTGCGTTGAATCTATCATCGATCAATATATTACTCGCCTTGATGTCTCGGTGCACTACTTTTGGCTCGATTGCCTCATGCAGATATGCAAGACTACACAAGAAAAGAAAAAAACATTACTTTCAGCAGAACAGATGTGAGGAACTAAATAGATGTAGTAAAAATGATATGTTCTGCTCAATTACGCCTTGGCTGTGCATGTGAGAACTTTCACTCTAGCCTCCCAAGTTAAGTATCCGTGCTGTCTCATTGCTCCGTGAAGCCATTCTTCAAGGTTCCCGTTGTTCATATACTCATAAACCAATATCCTAAAAGCATAACTCACAAAGTTTAGTTTCTTGTTCTCTCTAAATAAGACAAAGATATTCAATCTTTCTTACCTGTGAGTGCCTTCAATGCAGTATCCAAGAAGACGTACCAAGTTCTTGTGACGCACATGACCGATAGAATCAACCTCTGCTCTAAACTCTTTCTCAGCTTGTCCCCTACAAAATCAGTAACAAGCCAAAACTCAGAACAATCAACAAAAGAAAAGAGAGAATCTTTCTTTAAGACTATAACTCACAAGTGGTTCAAGATCTTTTTCACGGCGACCTGAGTCCCATTTACCAACTCTCCTCTGTACACAACTCCATATCCTCCTTCACCAATAACATTTTCCTTTGAGAATCTGTTTGTTGCTATTTCAAGATCTCTCAGAGTAAACCAATGACCCCAACCAAGATGTGACTCAGGTAAACCAGAAAGAGGTGAAGGTGAAGGTGTAGCCATCTCATACAATGATGATGAAGACCCCTTTGCAACACATAGAGTGAGTTCTACTTCTGAGCCAGACCGGCCACTACTTACTCTCTTCTTATCCATATCCAGATTAAACTTGTCAGATTCATTGCTGTATTTCTCCTGAGGCTCAAAGTTTGAGACATGCTCAATTCTGACTTCCTTGATCTCTTTAGATACCGGAGGAGTTTGGATGATGGGAAGACTTAAGGATTTGGTACTTCTTGGTTTCTTTCTCCAAATGAGCCAAAGTGAAAGAACTAGTATGGCTATGACGAACAGCGCAATGGCGATAATGGTTGCTTGCCAGGCTTTAGGTCCAGACATTGTTCCTTCCTAAATCTGCTTGATCCAAAATCATCAATGTTTTGAAATGTAAACTTGATACAAAGAAATAAATTTTAAAATAAGAACTAGCTAGATGAAAATTGTTGTTGGAATTGATGATGAAGAGACTCCAAGTTGATTTAGTGGTCCATGACATACCAAAAAAGGACCACTTTAGAGCTAAAACCCAAGAAAGAAGAATATAGCACGTGCATTCTCTAAGCAGAAGATGCATAAGACAAGCAGTGATGATAGAACTGCATTGAATAGAAGACAGAACAAGTACAAAAGAAGATGAGAATTTAATGATTGTTACCTATAAAAATGAAGCTTTGACAAGAGAAACTCTTCCAAACTTTTAAATGGAAACAGAGTTTCTTACAAAAGAATGTTGGAAAATTTTATGGGAAGAAGAAGAAGAAGAAGGTAGCAATAAGATTAACAAGATAAATATTAAAAAGGAGAAAACTTTTAAAACATGGGTAGTGAAATTTGGTGGGAGGGAATAAGAAAAGGAAGAAGAGATGGAGTTATCAAGTGGTAGGTGCTCAAATTTTCAGTCTTACTCTCTTTCATTATTTTTCCTTTCTTTTAAAAGTTTTTTTTTTAATTCAGTTGGTGAAAGAGAAAGACAAAGGAGCTTGCATTACAATTTACATTACGAATAAAAACTTTTAGAGAAACATATATAAATAGTAAAATTTATACTGTTGGTGATTTAAAAATACATGAAAGGACTAATAAATATGTAAATTCCTTATTTTAATTTGTCATGCATAAATGTGTAAATGTATCAATGACGTAGTGAGGGATGGCTGACCTCAAATTTTTACAAATTTATATTTCATTCATACGAGTTGTTACTTTAATTTAGTGGGTCTTTTTTTTGTGTGTATATGTTAAATTGTTGTTTATTGTTTTGGAATGTAATCTGTTGACGTAAACTTTTTTTTTTGGCTTCACCATCATCCACAAATTCACAGACATGTCCCAAGTATTTTAAGTATTTTTAGATTTGATGCATCGGATTCACATGTTGCTTTCTGTAATATCTACATGCTATATACGTAATTGTGTGTTTTGATCATTAAAATCACAATCCTAGAGTATATAATTGTGGAACAGACGCTATAACACAAACCTACAAGCAAAGCATCAAATTGGATCCAAATATATTAATGTATGAGTATCCAAAGTTTGTAAGCTTTTTCTCTTTAAATATAATTTTAGTAGAGAGAGAGGTTATAGTCTTCTAGAATAAGGTTTGAGTCGTGAAGCAATTACAAAAGAGATTGCTTAATCTTTATTCATCGGTCGTCTCCCTGAAAGAGAAAGTCCAACAAATTGAGAAGCCTTCATTTGCAACATTCCAATCGGTATACTTATTTTCAAGTGCGGTCCGGTCCTTCCTACCACATTTGCGATATAACCGATGATAATCATTTGGTTTGGATAGAAAATTCAATTTGGTTATCCCACTATACTTTAAAGAAACACACACAAGAAAATCCAATTTGGTTATTCCACTATAGTAAATTGATGGAAGTAAAACTTAACACTAACATGGTTTATGTGAAACCGTTTGTTGTGGTCTCATATGCTAAAAGACATAGAGATGATGTAGATATTTTTGTGACCTGTATAAAATTGTTTGTTGGGAAAATTGTTCAGTGTTTCAAAGTGTTCTTACAGGAAAACTAGTATATATGTGACTAAAAAGAGTTTGGTTTGTTTCACTACATGAAAAAATCCCAACCCAATTCATTGGGATCCTCCGGTACTAACTATTTTTCTATCTGACTGGCAATTGTTCTTACTTTTGAGCTAGTTTCTACAAAATCTTAGTGTAGTGCTTTTTTGGCATATCTATATAGAATTCATACTAAAGAACATTGTTATCAATGCATCTAAGTGCTGTAAGAAGTACTCGTTTTAAAGTCACTTGTGACTTCCGGGCAACATGGTTAATTAAAGATGACATTTTTTAACATACATCGGAAGTCACAAGTGACTGTCCCCCAAAGTGATCTACCTTAGCTTTCCCAAAGGTAGCCACCATGAATTGCTCCCAATCTTCCTCTTCCTCTTCCTCTTCTTCTTCCTTATGTTTTTTTGTTATACCATATTTCTTCTTTAGGTCCTCCAACTCCAACTCATCCTCTTCCTTCTCCTTCTCCTTCTCCTTCTCCTTCACCTTCACCTTCACCTTCACCTTCACCTTCTCCATCACCTCCTCCTCCTCCTCGTCATATTCATATTCATATTCATATTCATCATCATCATCATCATCATCCTCTTTCTCTTGCTTCTCCGTAGCTTCTAAAAAGCAAAGAAAATTACGCAATTTGGTGTAGTTCTCCTTGCGTTTCTGGCGGTGTAGATCAACTAAATTTCTCATGCAAAGAAAAAAGAGAAAAAATAAAAACTAGTTAAGAAACACCTTAGCTTTTCACAATGCAAGACAGATGAGAAAAACACCTTTGATAACAAGCTTAGTGAGAAAACACACCTTCGAGTAAGTTTTGCCAGACCCAATCTTTACAAGAGAGGTAGGCTTCGACTGGCTGACATTTTGGAAATGCACAGAGAATAGTGTAGCCAAAGCTCAGATAAGAGTCACGATACCACGACTTATTACCCGAAATGAGCATTATGTTACCCGGAGATGGATTACTCTTTCTCCACTCACACAGAGAAGCATCAAAGAGCATTGCCCCACTCGCACCGTCGGGGGAGTCGGTAAATAGGATTCCAGAGGAAGAGATCTGTTCCAAGACTTCATAAGTGATATATTTTCGGTTGCCAATAGCAAAGATGGTAACTTGACCAGGGGCAGAGTTCTCCTCCTTCAAGGCCGTTTCGATACTCGGACGGACACAACGAGTGTCATAACTATAGGGAACCGGACAAGTGTCGAGGTCCCACCACACCCCCGTTTTAGGACACGGGTTAAGCTTCTCCTCCTTGTTCAAACCTAAAACAAAACTAGAACCTCAGTTACTTCTTCCCCAATCAAACATCATATCAGAAAAGTTTTTAACCTAGAACGTAGATCAGACATATCAGATAAGCACGACTAATTTAAAAGGTTGAATATCCAAATTACCGGACCTTGTTCCATATATCAAATCTGCAAGCTATCAGAAGCAAGTTCGCGATCAGTTTAGGGTTTTCTCCCCTAATCCAAAATCAGATTACGGTTGGGTTCAAGTAATCAGTTTATCTGTCAAATATGGGCTTAAACTATATTCTAAGCCCTGCTTTAGTTTTTATTGGTCTCAAATTTACTTTAAAAAAAAAAAAAAATCATTCATAAAATAATTTAGTGGGTCATTTTTTGTGTGTATATGTTAAATTGTTGTCTATTGTTTTGGAATGTAATCTGTTGACTTGAAAAGAATTTGTTTGTTTCATCACCATCCAAAAATTCACAGAAATGTTCCAAATATCTAAGAGGTAAATTGATGGAAGTAAAACATAACACTAATGTGGTTCATGTGAAACCGTTTGTTGTGGTCTCATGTGCTAAAATACATAAAGATGATGCGGATTCTTGTCACATGGATAAATTTGTTTGTTGGGGAAATTGTTCATCGTATATGTTTTCAAGTGTTCTTACAGGAAAACTAGAATGTGCCTAGAAAGAGTTGGGTTTGTATATCTACAAATCCAATTCATTGGCCATCCTCCCGTACTAATTTTTTTTTCTATCTGCCTCGCAATTGTTCTTACTTTTGAGCTTGTGTCTACAAAATCTTTGTGTTTTCGAAGGTAAAATTGCAAAAGAGTAAGTACTGCTTGAAAAGCTTTTTGCAAAAAAACATACAAAACTTAAAAAATCTTCAGTACATTGAAAAAGGATTTGACTTATATTAGAGAGTTTAGTTTAGAGAGTAGTAGCCAGGTCCGGGCAACATGGTTGGTTAAGAGATGACTTTTAACATACATCGGAAGTCACAAGTGACTTCCCCCCAAAGTGATCAACCTTAGCTTTCCCAAAGGTAGCCACCATGAATTTCTCCCAATCTTCCTCTTCCTCTTCCTCTTCTTCTTCTTCTTCCTTGTGTTTTTTTGTTATACCATATTTCTTCTTTAGGTCCTCCAACTCCAACTCACCCTCTTCCTTCTCCTTCACCTCCTCCTCCTCCTCATATTCATATTCATATTCATCCTCATCATCATCGTCCTCATCATCATCATCATCATCATCATCTTCCTCCTCCTCCTCTTTCTCTTGCTTGTCCCTAGCTTCTAAATAGCACATAAGAGCATGCAATTCGGCGAACTTCTCCTCGCGTATCTGGCGGTGTAGAGCAACTAATTTCTCATGTGAAGAAATGAAAGAAAAAAAAACTAGTTCAGAAACACCTTATAAGCTTTTCAATGTACAAGAGAGATGAGAAAAGACCTATAACTATTCAAAAACAAGCTTAGCTTTTTAATGTGAGTGAGAGATAGAGAAAAACACCTTTGAGTAAGTTTTGCCAGACCCACTGTTTATCAGAGTGGTAGGCTTCGGATGGCAGACATTTTGGAAATGCACAAAGAATAGTGTAGCCAAAGGTGAGATAAGAGTCACGATACCAAGACTTATTACCCGATATGAGCATTATGTTACCCGGAGATGGATTACTCTTTCTCCACTCGCACAAAGAATCATCAAACAGCATTGCCCCATCACCTAGAAAAATACGGCGGGGGCAGTTGAGTCTAAAAAACTCTTGTACAATCCATTAGAAAGAAATAAGAACACTAACCGTCAGGGGAGTCCCTAAGTAGGATTCCAGAGGAAGAGATATGTTTCAAGATTTCCCGAGTGATGTATTTTAGGATGCCAATAGCAAAAATGGTGACTTGACCATCACCATGAGCAGACTTCTCCTTCAACGCCGCTTCGATCTCCGGGCGGACATGACGAGGGTCATAACCAGAGGGAACCGGACATGTGTCGAGGTCCCACCACACCCCCGTTTTAGGACACGGTTTAAGCTTCTCCTCGTTCAAACCTAAAACAGAACAAAATGCAGTAAAAGATAAAACCTTTAATCTTCTTCACCAGTCTAAAAAAATCACAGAAAAGTCTTTAATCTCAATTCTCAAAACATAGCAGAAGAGCAGTATTATAATGTAAACGGTTGAATCCAAAATTTTCTTTGATCTAGAACGGAGATAAAACAATTCAGATAAGCAGGATTAATTTAAGAGCAGTTGAATATCCAAATTACCGACCTTGTGCCATATCTCGATTCTGCAAAAGCTATCAGAAGCAAGTTCGCGATCAATTTAGGGATTTCTTCCAACTTTCACGATTTATTTCACCAGCCCTATGGGCTCATTTTATGATGGGCTATACAGATATGGGCCTACCAAATGGAGCAATGAGAAGTGTAGTGGACAGAGTCGTCTGGTGGGTTCGAATCAGATCCGGGTTGGTGTTTTGATTGGTTGTTGTAGCCACTTGGATCCTTAGTGCCACGCTGTCACTAAATTCAAGTTAATATTAGAATTTATGGGCTACGTATTTTGAATTTGCAATAAAAATGTGAAATGTGACACAACTAATTAACACTTCAGAAGATGTCAATGCCGGATTTAGCTTCAAGTAATTTTTATTACAATTGCAATAAAAGTTGAAAATGTCACTTACAAATACGATAATATAAACAAAATTACTCGAAGGGTAGTAGAATCTTCAGTTACGCAGTTTCAAGTTTGCTTCTACATAAGACTTTATATTATAATTGTTGGGTAAGTATTAGAGAGAGTCTGCGACAAAATATAGCTAGTCATAAATTACTGGCCCAGTGAAGGAGGAGGTGACCACCTTGAATAATAAAATTTATTGAATTGTATGTATAAACGACGATATATCAGCAGTTCCGGTGGTTAAATATGCTGAGTCCACCACTGTGTACGGTTTCTCACGAAACATTAGGAAAAAGGCTTGCATTTTCACATAAAACCATGATCATTCCTTCATTATACCGTTTGGTCCCTTATGCTACACAAAAAATTAAACTGATTATATGAAAACTAAATATTTCAAAAATGTGGAGAAATCAACAGTCAAATTTTACTATTACCCATGTTTAGGTGCATTATTAAAAAACAGTGACATCTGAAGTTCACGAAGTCATGATTTGGGACGATCATTTATTGAAAATGTTGTGTCGCTATATAATAAAATGTACACTTGGCAATTAAACCAAGTGTTCATGTAAAAATAAGTTCAAAAGCATTGACAAATTTGTTTCTGCCTCTCAAAGCTTTAGCAGTAAGAAATTTATAAAGCTGGTCAGGCGACAAGGCAAACTTTTACAACGAACTTGTGTTACTGATAAAAGAAAGATGATCTTAGTCACAAATACCATAACAAAGCCAAAACTTAGCAACTAAGTCAAAAACAGTTAAGTGTTGTCATACCTAACTCAGTTAAAATACTAAAAAGGCATGTAAGATTCTAATCCTTTCGACTTCTGACTTCTGACTTGAGCTGAATTATATGTCCACGCTATATTTTTGAATTATCAAACCTGTGGCACATAAGGAAAGAAAGTTTTAGACAGGAGTTCAGTTTGGTTGACAAGAAACAAAACGAGCATACAGAAATAAACAAATCAAGTGACAAAATTAAGCTTCGCTTTTACCTTAACAAAGATGGCCTTTGGATTCCCAGGATATGGACGCTCAATTTTCAGGGAGGAAGCCTGCGCACCAGCTTTTTCAACATCAAGAGGAACATTCACGGAACATATTTCAACCCCTTCAAGACCAAGTTGCTGCTTGATCAACTCCGTGTTACTCTCAAGGACGTCAAGCTCGTTAAAAGGTAACCTCAATTGTAGAGCCGGAGGGACAAGAGCTATTGCCTCATCCTTTTTGAATTTAAGGAAAGCCATGCACTCTTTCTCACATCGATTGAAGCTTTCTACTAGTGGGTCCGAATCCAGTCTCTCCTTTAGTTCTTTACGTATATCTTCATCAGAGCCAAAACTTTTGGTCTGTCTGTTAAATTTACTTTCCAGAACCTGGAGGGAGTGAGCTCTCCATCCCTCAAACACCTCATTCACATATATTAGGACTTTCCATTTCGATTCTGACTTGGTTTTCTGTTTTTTCAAAGACTTTCTCATAAAGGAGATCAACTTTTGCAAAAATTTGTTAGCCCTCACAAGAACCATATCTGGACAATCTGATTCTGTTATAGGCCAACCTGCTGTGAACACACAACCTTCCTTCTTTAGAAGTTTCCTCCAAGCAAAATCTGCAAACTGGGGACAGATTGGTGTAATGAGGCGTGTTTGCACATCCATAAATCTCCGTATTATGTCATGGTGCAGCATGGGGACAGTGGAACAAGAGAGTCTATATTCATCTCTGGCAGCTTGCAAGTCGTAGAATCCAGTCTTAAGGGCCTCCTTAAACATACAATTATTGTATGCTTTTTCAGTATGTCCGATAGCAATATCCATGGCATTGTTAAATACTTTATCAGCATATGAACGGGGACCATCTCTCAAAGAATCAGTATCCAAAACAGTTTTCATCCATTTGAGCTCTTTTGTCAACCGCACAATGGCAGCAGTCTCAGATACAGACTTTACATTGTCAACACCATCACCAGCATCAGCCAAAGAAAACCTTGTAGCGGTGGCAGATGATTCTTTAATAGCCTGGCGGAGGGTTTTGAAATTCCCAGTTGAGTATGACACTTTTTCAGAATTCAGCATTATATGGCCATTACATCTGATGCCACGTGGCCAGTGGGACTGCTTCATCAGTGCAGTGTGGTTGAAGATCAAAAACGCCAAATGGTTTGAAATAAGATCCTTTCCTGAAACCTGGAGATCTAAAGGATACCAGTAGGCAAATTCATGCTTCATCTCGCGTAAAAGTTTTTCTTGAATGCCAGATGATTGTGGGTATTCACTATCACCAAAGATATAGTCCCACACTTTATCATCCATCTGGTCAGCCTTGATCAAAGAGTTGCTGCCTTTATACATGTCTCCGTCATGAAAAAAATGAGCAAGTGTGTAATAGGCCATATAAAGAGAGGAATCGGATAAGGATTCCACAAATAGCTGCTCATCCCAGGGAATGCGAGTTCCAGGACCTAAAGAGCTTGAGCAAGGCCACGGTTTTAGCCTAGTCAAAGTGTGCTCAAAGCCAAGCCTTGTTTCTTCGGGACAGACCTTCATTGTCGATAAGCATTCCTTAGCCTTCTCTATCCATTCCTCTTCACTATATGTAATGCACCACTGGTCCCTACATGCCACAACACATTCATAACCTGATATTGACGTCACTGGCTTCTCAGGTTCACTGTATAGGACTGCCTCACCAGACTCTATGAGCTCTTTCTTAATAATTTCCCTGATTTCTTCAACATCCTTACCCTCATGCGGCCCAGTAAGCATCTTTCCTTTACTGAATCCTTTCTGATTAAGTAACTTCTTAGCGTCTTCCAGCTTTTTATCATCAAGTTGACTTCCAATGCCCAGTTCCAAACACACCTTTTTGGCAGCCATATCCCCATATTCAGGAATGTTGATAATCGGCACAATCTCAGTAGGACTCATCCACTCCTCCTTCACATTAAACACCATCCGAAGATTAGGCATTGTCTTTGTTTTTAAATCCCATAAAGCCATGTAATCATCAGGGGCATCACTGGGCACGCTGGTGAGAACTCCAGTACCTATGTTGGTTAGAATGGTGAACATGGGCAGAGCATATATGACTTTATTCCTTGACAGAGGAGACCTTAAAGAGAGTCCGACAAGATCAAACCCTCTCAACTTAACCAAGCAGGTTGGCTTCTGAGGGGTCTTTGACAACTTCTGGTAGGCAAGGTTAAGGGCAGCTCTCTCCGTAACGATGAAGACATCGGTTTCATTTATTTCGTAAGCTCCATAGTCCCCATCAGGCGATACCCATGCGTTAGTTTGTCCATACATAGTCTCAGGCCTCAGAGTAACTGCAGCCAAAAACACCCTCTTTTTCTCCAAGGCACCCAGTTTATCTGGAAACGGATGTAACACTTCCATCTTTATAAGAGTATAAATTTGAGGCTCAACACCTTCACCAGTAGCACGATCGTGATCAGCACAAGGCTGGCCATCTGACAGTGAGATGATTGTGTACCTATGGTCTTCGACAATCTTTCCCATAGATTTCAACTTCCTCATCTGCCACTTCACAAAGGCATCGAAAAATGGATTAGCCTCGGTGGTAACGAATGACCTTCTCCAGTCACAACCCAACCCATATGACTTAAGATCTTTAACAGCCGAAGGAGGAAAGTAACGCAACCATTCATCCGGGTCACGGAATTTAGATATCTCACTGTCAGGAATACCAAAACTGCGCAGAATCTCCCACTGACGAACCTGACTAGAACCACTTTCACCATCCTGACCACCAGTTTCCGCAGACACCTCTCCCTGACCGGGTGTATCACTGCTCTTCTCCTCAACTTCAGGAGGTTGAAACTGACTAGAACCACCTTCCGCAGCAACCTTTGGGTTTTTTCCCTTCTTCCCCTTGTTTTGCCAAATAGGTGTATCCTGACTCTCCTTGTCAACTTTAGTAGGGAAGTCAGGAGGGTCTCCCAACATATCAATCTCACGAGACAGCTTGGCCGCAGCAGCCGTAATCTTACCAGTACAGTGGAAACCATACGGAAGTAACACATTATCACCTTTTAGTCTATGATAAGCAGCAGCAAAATCAGCCTTTGAAAGTGAGAAAGCATGCCCAATATGGAGTTCACCATCCATATACGGAAAAGGGCAAGTTGAAAAGAACTTTTCTCCTTCCGTCTTACGAGGTACAGCCTCGAATACATTTTCCTCTTTCCACCACTCATGAACCATATCCTCAATTTGAACAAGACAATCCCCTGTCGCCCAAATCTCGATACCCTCAATCTTAACGATAACCTGCTCTTTCCCTTTTTTCTCTTTTCCGGATGCCATTACCTGCTCAAACAACAATAATTAGTCAAGATCAGAGATCACAAACCCTAATTTCGAATCAGAGGATTATCCGAAAAGATTGGAAAGATTTACGCACCGCGAGGAAACCCTAATTTCTGCAGAAACGGAATGAAATGATGATCGGAAAACAGTGAGTGAGTGGAAAGATTTATCGAGCGTGAGGGATAAGGAAAGGAAGAAGATGTTTAGGGTTTTTCGTAAAAAAAAGACTCAAAAGTTTTGGGGGGCAAAGACCTGGACTCAAGTTTCTTCTTCTGTAAGACGAGGTCACTCGGTGTTACTTACTACTTACTGGTTTGTTGTTACTAGCCTGGGATATCCGGTATGGTAATTTGAGTGTGCAAACAACTATTTGGTTTGGATAGTTACATTTCGGTTTAAGTCTAGTTTCGATAGTTACATTTCGGTTCAAGTCTAGTCTAGACGTTTTTCTTTACAAAATTGCGAGGGTAAAAATTTCTTTTAAAATTATTGATTTGACTAGAATTTTATGAATCTTAAGAATTAAAAATGTAAAGCATACCAATTAGGCTTCATTATTGATATAGTTTGGCCTTTCGACCTCACTGGTATTATATGTACAAAAGGAAATTTAGAAGTAAATGGTAAAAATCCACGTCATCGATCCGCACCAATCCACGTCATCAATCCGCACCAACTTTACCAATTTCGTCTCTCTATAAACCCTCTCGTCGCTCACCATTTCTCTCTTCACCGATCTCGATTTCTCCCAAAACAACCTCTCCCCGATCATGTCAGATGTTTTCGCGCAGCCGCAATTGTTGCCGGGAATGGCGGAATTTTCAGGTGTAATCCGGTTTCTTTGGGACCGTGACAACGTCTACTTCTCAAAGAAATACAAGTCGTTTGGTAATGTCTCAGGGCGCTTCCGTGAAGCTCTTATGCATTTGGGCATAGTTAACCCACGGATCCAGATAGAGTGTTACATTGCGTCTCCCGAAAAAGTGAAGGACGATGAGCGTACAAGTTACGAGAACGATCCGCTCATCAAAATCATAAACGCAGCCGAGTGTGAGGCTGAGAGAGTATCTCAAGGAGTGGATCTGAAGATAAAAGATATCCTGAACGAGAAGCTTGAGGAGAAGCAGAACCTAGGCGTGGTTGATGCTTTTTGTAATGAGATTTTTGTTGTGATGACAGGTGACGGCGATTTCCGGTCGTTAATGAAGAAACTCCAAACATACGGCGTCGTTGTTCTTTCCATACAACCACGGACTACCCTTTTGGATGAGAACGAACCTATCTTACTCAATAGCTCTATGAGAAGATCGGGTACGTTTAACGCTTCGTTGGATGACATAGAGGTGGAAGGAACTGTTGTCAAGTGGTTACCTCAAGAGGTTGAGGACATACCCAAGCTCGACGAGCTGGAGCGACTCAAGAGGAAGTACGAAAACGAGAAAGCTGGAGGGGAGAAGGATTGGGGCGAGTATCTGCTTAACCGGTTTGGTCAAGACTGGTTGGTTGATGTCAAGAACAAACACGGCGATAGGAAAGAAGAGCTAGGACCTTACTTAGCATCTAAAATGGATACCCTCTTGTAATTCACTTTTATCTATGTATCACTTTGAATATGCTATATCAGAATGGTTTTTACTTTCATGTCTTGTGATGCTTATACCTTGTTTCTTGATCCTGGGTCCTCCTTAATCTTACCTAACGTGCCTTGCGGGTATTACTTGACCTTAATAAATGCTCGATTCATATATGCATTGTAGTTATTATTACATCTAGTTTATAGCTTTCCAGAATCTGAGTTATCTTCTGCTTATTTGTTTATTGAAAATCTCCTGCACAGCAAGATCAAAGTTAGGAGTCATTATAGCTGAACAGTGTTCTGCTTGCAACACGAGGATGAGTTTCAAATACTCGACTTTCTTTCAGGAGTGAGCAGTAAGACAGCTCAAATGTATTTACAAAGTTTTGATTGTACACTGCATCCTTAGTGCAGCAATGGTGATGCCTACAGAGACTCTGTTCTACTACCAGAGAAAGAATGATCCTGTAATGTGGGGAGATATATGACAGAAAGGAGATGGTGAGAGAAAAGAGTACTGAGGGGGAAGCTATAGCCTTCAAGCTCAAGAGTAAGCCAGATTCATCGATCTATGCTCTTTGTAAGAATTCTATCATCCACTCAACGATCTCTATACTCATATATTAACCCAGAGAGGCTCCACTCGACCAGAGAGAATGTTTTAGGAAAGAAGATGTATGATTGGTCACGGGACTCCGCCATTGCCTCCTTACCCAGATTAAAGAGAAGCTCTTTGCTCGCTACTTCTTCTTGTATGTCCATTTTGTTAGAGTAGTGATGGATTCAGTGGTTGTTCCTCTCAGTGCCATTTTATTTCTAGCATCTTCTTAAACATAAAATAAGTACACATGTTTATGGTTTTGAACCTCTATAGAACTTCGATCTAAACCAATTAGGTTCTCCATTTTAATTATATGTATAAGTTTGGGTTTGGCATATACAAAGTTATGTGAAATTGTGAACAAGTTGGGAAAAATATCGAAGTCGACGGCATGCTTTTACAGTTTGGTGGTAAAAAACTGTAGCTAGTAGAGATTGATCATGTCTAATCTCCAACACAAGATGGAAAACACAAGGGTTTTGCATAAAAAACTCGTCAACATATTTTTCTTGCTATCTTGGTTTACATCCAAACTCATTTTCTACTCCACTGTTCTAGCTAGCTTCCCAGTACAGCTGTACGACTTTAATCACCGCTTGGTAAATTTTATCCAGCTCACACTATGTATTTGATGACCAATAACAAAAAGGCGTAAATAAACGTCCTGTATAGGGTTAGTATATCCAATCTCAATACATAAGAATATCTTACGACGTATTGAATGGGAATCAGGAAGACGTTGATATAAGTATTATTTAGTTAACTTCACAATTAACATAAAAGTAGCACAAAGTAAATCTTAAATTATGACCATGATAGAGGGTATTTTCGCTTCTTTCAAGAGATCCTCTTCTTGAGTTGAGTTGGGTTGGGTTTAACACACACGGGAAGCCTGCTTCAAGATTAGCATGCCGTCAAATTTTGACACCGAGAGGTTTTCTTACAATAAACAAATGTAATGATACAAGCAGAGACTAGGAGGCAAGGATGCTTACTTTCTCTTTATGTCCTTCACTCATATCATGGGCGGTCATATTAATGTTGTCGAGGGCGGGATATTTGCAAACTTTGCAAAAATGTTCAGGTCTTTTGTTCTCGTCTACACGCACCCAGCCCAACAACTGCTAGACAATAAAGATAACATGGTGTCAAATTTTGACACTGAGGTACTTTATTACAATTGTGGCAATGGTTACAGAGTATGAGACAAAGAATGCTTACAGCCAGTTTGTGGCTTCTACTCTTCAGATGCTTGATGAAATCATCACAGTTAAGCATTGGAATTTCACATAGTCTGCAAAAGCAGGCAGGGTCAACCGTTTTGGTGGACCTTTCCTCAAGCATCTGGATGTGTTTCTCCACAAGAGGAACTGAATTCTCTGTGTATAAAAAACAAAAAAAAGGTAACTAAACAGCTTAGGTTTGCCAATTTATTTCAATGTAAGAGAGATGAGAAAACACCTTTGAGTAAGCTTTCCCAGACCCACTCTTTATACGAGCCATAGGCTTCGGCTGGCTGACATTTTGGAAATACGCGAAGAATAGTGTACCCAAAGTGGAGATACGAGTGATTATACCACGATTTATTACCGGATATGAGCATTATGTTTCCCGGAGATGGATTACTCTCTCTCCAGTCGCACAAAAGGTCAAAGACTTCTGACCCACCACCTGGAAAATACAGCTCGCCAGTTGAGTCTAAACTCTTACGTTTTAAAAAAAAAGAATCCATTGAGAGATTAGAAGATTAACCGAAGGGGGAGTGTATAAGAAGGATTCCAGAGGAGGAGATGTCTTTTAAGAACTGAGCAGAGACAAAATCTAGGTTGCCAATGGCAAAGACGGTGACTGGACCAGTACCAAAGTGCTTCTTCAACGCCAATTCGATACTTGGACGAACCCAACGAAGCTCATAATCATCAGGAATGGGACAGGTGTTGAGGTCCCACCAAACCACCGTCGTTTTAGGACCAGCGTAAAACTTCTTGTTAAAATCTAAAAGAAAACAAATGACAGTAAAGTTAAGTATCAAATCTTCTTGCCCAATCAAACATCAGATAAGCATTCAGAGTAGCTGAAACTTGCCTTCACATGGTATAATAGTAGCATTTGGTTTTGCAAGTGCCAGCTGGGAAAAAAGGATACGTTTGCTTACAATGAAAAATGTAATGATACATGCTGAGACAAGGAGGCGAGGATGCTTACATTCTGAGCATGTTCTTCACTGTAGTAGTGGATGATCATATTATGAAAGTCGTAGCCAGAATATTTGCAAAGTCGGCAAATCAAGAGAGGTTCATCGAACTTGTTTAGGGGAAAACTGTCCCCGACTCCAAAGTAGTCGAACCTGCCCTGCTAGGCAACCAACCAAATTAATGCACATTTAAATGGGGTCAAGATTTGAAATAGAGACATTTTCTTACAATTGTGGCAATGATCAATCAGACATTAAGGCAAATGTTATGAGACAAAGCTGAGACATGCTTACGTACCTCCGGTGTAATGAGTTCCTTCGATGCATGTTCGGTACTCTTGAGATGGTTGATGAAATCATCACAGCTTTGCATAGGAATTTTACATAGTCTGCAAAAACAGGCAGGTTCAGATTCAACTGTTTCCTCGAGTATCTGGCTGTTTGTCTCCTCCACAGGAGGAGATGAATTTCCTGTGGACAAAGAAGGACAATAGACTAGTTCAGAACCAGCTTTCTCTACCGGTTTATTTCATTCGACGTGAGAGACATGAGAAAAAACACCTTTGAGTAAGGTTGTCCAGACGGACTCCCACTGTTTAGAAGTGCCGTAGGTCCAGACTGGGCGAGTACTCGGAAATGCACGTAGAATACTGTACCCAAAGCGGAGGAGAGAGTGACTACACCACGACTTAGAACCCGAAATGAGCATTATTTTACCCGGAGATGGATTAAGCTCTCTCCACTCGCACAATGCATCAAACAGCATTGCTCCACCACCATACGGGGAGTGTCTAAGTAGGATTCCATTGGAAGAGAGATCTTTTAACACTGAATCAGAGATGACTTGTAAGTTTCCAATGGCAAAGATGGTGACTTGACCACGAGCAGAGTTCTCCTTCAACGCCGTTTCGATAGTCGGACGGACACAACCAAGGTTATAACCTTTGGGAGGCGGACAGGTGTCGAGGTCCCACCACACACCCGTTTTAGGACAGGGTTTAAGCTTCTCCTTGTTCAAACCTGAAACAGAACACAACGCAGTAAAATATAAAATCTTTAATCTTCTTCCCCCCACCCAATCAAACATTCAGAACGGACATTCAAACAATTCAGATAAGCAGGAGACTAATTTAAGGAACGGTTGAATATCCAAATTACCGACCTTGTGCCATATCGTCTCTGCAAAGCTATCAGAAGCAAATTAGCGATCAGTTTAGGGATTCTAGCGACTTTCACGATTTACTCACCAGCCAAATTTATGGGCCCATTTTACGATGGGCTATACAGATATGGGCCTAACGAAATCGATTAGAGTTTGGTTCTAAGCAAAACTTCCGGGTGATTCCTTTGTGGTGTGATGTTCCTTCGTTTGCCCTTGAAGACAAAAGTAAGAGCAAGACCCAAACGTCAATCTATCAATCACTAATGTTCACGCTACTTCATTTACTTTCAGCCCTTTCAATCTTTTAGCAAATCACTAATGTTCACACTCGCACGGATTAACTATAATCTATAATGCCAAAGAACATAGCGTACAGATTTCAGTACAGCATCCCACTATTTTCTGTTTTTCCCTCCAATTCAGATTTAAACTACTCGGTTTCTGTTCCTTCTCGTGCTCTTTTAAAAGCTTCCCCTAGTCCACCACAATCCAACCTAGCTTCATACCAAGATACCATTGCTTCTTCCATCGTCGTGTCTTCTCTACGAATCCCGGAAATACAATTTCTCACTGTGACATCAATAAAGGAAATAAGCGAGGAAGCTGGAGTAGGATCATCCCCATGCCTCCTGCTATTCCTTTCCATCCAAATCCAATACAGTGAAGCTTGGAAAACATATCGGACCAAAAATCCCTTGACTCCATGTAGCCTGTTGTTTCACTTCTCGGATCTGCTGCCGAGTCTCTTTCGATGAAAAAGCCTGCTTGAAATCACTTGAATCTCTCAAATCAAATGATGTAATATAAGATTGGTGCATTTTTTTGTTGTGGGTAAGAATTTGACTCTATTAGAGAGTACCCAGGTCCGGGGCAACATGGTTAATTAAAGATGACATACATCAGAAGTCACAAGTGACTTTTCCCCAAAGTGATCTACCTTAGCTTTGCCAAAGGTAGCCACCATGAATTGCTCCCAATCTTCCTCGTGTTTTTTTTTATACCATATTTCTTCATCAAGTTAAAAGAGTAGATAAGAGGGTATACATTTTAGCTGCTAAGTAAGGTCCTAGTTCTTTTCTATCGCCGTATTTGTTCTTGACATCAACCAACCACTCTTGACCAAACCGGTTTAGCAGATACTCGCCCCAATCCTTCTCCTCTCCAGCTTTGTTGTTTTTGTACTTAGACTTGAGTCGCTCCAGCTCATCAACCTTGGGTATGTCCTCCACCTCTTGCTGGGGTTCTTAGATCCTCTTCTTGAGTTGGGTTGGGTTTAACACACAAGGGAACCCTGCTTCAAGACCTAATGAACATCCGGTGGGGGAAAAAAGATTAGCAAGCCATCAAATTCTGACACCGAGAGGTTTTCTTACAATAAACAAATGCAATGATACAAGCTGAGACTAGAGAGGCAAGGATGCTTAAGTTTACTTTCTGTTTATGTACTTCACTCATCTCATGGGCGGTCAAGTTAATGTTGTCGAGGGCAGGGTATTTGCAAACGTTGCAAAAATGTTCAGGTCTGTCGTTCTCGTCTAAACGCACCCAGGCCAACAACTGCTTGACAATAAAGATAAGATGGTGTCAAATTTTGATACTGAGGTACTTTCTTACAATTGTGGTAATGGTTACAGAGTAGGAGGCAAAGGATGCTTACGGCAAGTTTGTGGTTTCTAGTCTTGAGATGCTTGATGAAATCATCACAGTTTTGCATAGGAATTCCACATAGTCTGCAAAAGCAGGCAGGGTCAACCGTTTCGGTGCACCTTTCCTCAATCATCTGTCTGTGTTTCTCCACAAGAGGAACTGAATTCTCTGTATACAAAAAAAAAAGCAACTAAACAGCTTAGGTTTGCCGATTTATTTCAATATAAGAAGACAGATGAGAAAACACCTTTGAGTAAGCTTTCCCAAACCCACTCTTTATAGGAGCCATAGGCTTCGGCTGGCTGATATTTTGGAAATACACGAAGAATAGTGTACCCAAACTGGAGATGAGAGTGACGATACCACGACTTATTACCGGATATGAGCATTACGTTACCCGGAGATGGATTACTGTTTTCCCCCTCGCACAAAAGGTCAAAGACTTCTGACCCACTACCTGGAAAAAATGGCCTGCCGGTTGAGTCTAATTTTTTTTTTTCCCCTAAGAAATCCATCAAGAGATTAGAAGATTAACCGGAGGGGGAGTGTATAAGAAGGATTCCACAGGAGGAGATGTCTTTTAAGAATTGAGCAGAGACGAAATCTAGGTTGCCAATGGCAAAGACGGTGACTGGACCAGTACCAATGTGCTTCTTCAACACCAATTCGATACTTGGACGAACCCAACGAAACTCATAATCATCGGGAATTGGACAGGTGTTGAGGTCCCACCAAACCCTCGTCGTTTGAGGACCAGCGTAAAACTTCTTGTGAAAACCTAAAAGAAAACAAATGGCAGTAAAGTTAAGTCTTTAATCTTCTCCCCCAATCAAACATCAGATAAGCATTCCGAGTAGCTGAAACTTGCCTTCACATGGTATACTAGTAGTTTTTGGTTTTGCAAGTGCCAGCTGAGAAAAAATGATACGTTTGCTTACAATGAAAAATGTAATGATACATGCTGAGACAAGAGGCGATGATATGCTTACATTCTGAGCATGTTCTTCACTATAGTAGTGGATGATCATATTATGAAGGTCGTAGCCAGAATATTTGCAAAGTCGGCAAATCAAGAGAGGTTCATCGAACTCGTTTAGGGGAAAACTGTCTCCGACTCCAAAGTATTCGAACCAGTTCTCCTCGCCTACAAAGTCGAACTTGCTCTGCTAGGCAACCAACCAAATTAATGCACATATAAATGGGGTCAAGCTTTGAAACAGAGACATTTTCTGACAATTGTGGCAATGATTAATCAGACATTAAGAAAAATGTAATAATACAAAGCTGAGACATGCTTACGTACCTCGGGTGTAATGAGTTCCTTCGATGCATGTTCGGTACTCTTGAGATGGTCGATGAAATCATCACAGCTTTGCATAGAAATTTTACATAGTCTGCAAAAACAGGCAGGTTCAACTGTTTCTTCACGTATCTGGCTGTTTGTCTCCTCCACAGGAGAAGATGAATTCCCTGTGGACAAAGAAGAACAATTGACTAGTTCAGAACCAGCTTTCTCTACCGGTTTATTTCATTCAACGTGAGAGACATGAGAAAAAACACCTTTGAGTAAGGTTGTCCAGACGGACTCCCACAGTTTAGAAGTGCCGTAAGTCCAGACTGGTCGAGTACTCGGAAATGCACGTAGAATCCTGTACCCAAAGCGGAGGAGAGAGTGACTACACCACGACTTAGAACCCGAAATGAGCATTATTTTACCCGGAGAAGGATTAAGCTCTCTCCACTCGCACAATGCATCAAACAGCATTGCCCCACCACCGTATGGGGAGTGTCTAAGTAGGATTCCATTGGAAGACAGATCTTTCAAGACTTGATCAGAGATGACTTGTAAGTTTCCAATGGCAAAGATGGTGACTTGACCTCGAGCAAAGTTCTCCTTCAACGCACATTCGATAGTCGGACGGACACAACCAAGTTCATAACCTTTGGGAGGCGGACAGGTGTCGAGGTCCCACCACACACCCGTTTTAGGACAGGGTTTAAGCTTCTCCTTGTTCAAACCTGAAACAGAACACAACGCAGTAAAATATAAAATCTTTAATCTTCTTCCCCCACCCAATCAAACATTCAGATTAATTTAAGGAACGGTTGAATATCCGAATTACCGACCTTGTGCCATATCGACTCTGCAAAGCTATCAGAAGCAAATTAGCGATCAGTTTGGGGATTCTAGCAACTTTCACGATTTACTCACCACCCAAACTTATGGGCCCATTTTTTATGGGCTATACAAATATGGGCCTGACAAACAAACGTTGATTCTGCATTTGGTTGTAGCAAAACTTCCGGCTGATTCCTTTGTGGTATTGGGGGGTTTGTTGTAAAGGTAATTAACAGAGTAATAAGTATGGGCTTAAACTATATTCTAAGCCCAACTTTAGTACTTAATTTAGTGTCTCAAATTTTTTAGACCTATGAACGAATTCTCCCTCCTGCACTTTCATTTCAAATTACATTCCTCTCTCTCTCTCTCTCTCTCTCTCTCTCTTTCGGAGGACTGTAGCAATCCTCTAACCCTAAGATGGCACAGAGAGGTAAAATCGATTCGACTTCGTTCTTGGGTTTTTTCAGTTCTTCATTTTTTTAATCTAGAAGACGTATAACGTAACAAAGCTTGGTCTTTTGTCGCAGTTGATCTTTGGTCTGAGATTATTCAATCGGAGGAAGAAGATAAATTCGGAGAAGTACCCAAGGTAGAAGTTGTGTACCAGAGACGAAAGAAACCTGAGAAACCCAACGAAGCTGCGAAATTGTAAGTTTTTTGAAATGTGTGTTGTGGTTTGATTTGGATTCTGTATCTGAGAAAGTAAGAATCTTCTTTTGGTTTTGTAGAAGTTGGTCTGTGAAAGGAGTTCGTACTAGTTTCATCAATGGACCTAAGAGAGATAGTTGGACTCGTTCTCTTTCCACCAGGTTCGCTTCTGGGCATTACCCTAATTTTGTTTTTTGATTCTGGGGGTTTTCTTGTTAATGCTAGAGCTCTATTTATTGAATTTATATGTTCTTGTTTTGGGTTTTTTGTGTGTCAAATTCTATACTTGTGTTATGAGATTAATGCACACGTATTGTTCGTTGAAATGTCAAGGAAGAGTTGCTAAACTTTTTTTTAGGCTTGGTTACTGTTGAAGAAGTGGCTTTGTGTTTTACTTTTTGTGGTTGTGAGTTTGTGACAGAGGACGAGAGAGTATTGCGGTGAGAGCTTATGTCGACAATCAGCCTCAGAATAAGCCTGCCAGGAAGAGAAAGCCCGCTATTCCAAAGGTAAGCTTACTTGTGTTCAGTGACTTTGATATGGATGGTGGGTGATGAAAAAGCATTGTGTGTTTTAAAATCTCAGGGAAAGGTTGCTAAACCTCTAGACTTTGAGAAAGAGAAGAAATATTTTGAGGAGGTTGATGCTTTTGAGCTTCTGGAAGAGAGTCCCTCTCCCAATTCCAAGAATTCTACTACATGGTCCATGGGTGAACAAGTTGTTCCTGAGATGCCACATCTGTCAACAAGATTAGAGAAATGGCTGATCTCGAAGAAGTTAAATCATACTTGTGGTCCTTCGAGCACACTCTCTAAGATACTTGAACCGTCATCCACTCGTCTGGAGTCAATATGTGATAATGATGACTCCTTTGATTCTTTGGCTTTAAAAACCCCCGAAAAGTATTCTGCTAGTGGCACTTCAGGTTTCCGGCTCATCCCAAGCTGTGATGATAACAAAGCTGCCGAAGATGTGCCTGTTAGGAATATCAAGGCAGAAGTAATCGTCCTCGAAGATGTGCCTGCTAGGAAAATCAAGACAGAAGTAACAAACCTAGACGATGTGCCTGTTAGGAAAATCGAGACAGAAGTAATAGACCTTGATGATGTGCCTGTTAGGAAAATCAAGACAGAAGTAATCGACCTCGAAGATGTGACTGACAGAAAAATCAAGACAGAAGTAATAGACCTTGAAGATGAGCTGAAGCGACTCTCTTTGACATCTGACCTGAGCTCCACCCATCTAGATTATGAGAAGCCATTTCTTGGTCTATTGTCTGCCTGTGGACAGATGCAACCATCAAATTTCATGGAAGTATTCTCTAAATTCTGGTATGGACCTAGAGTTGATCTTTTGTGATCTAGCATTGGGTGTTTGTCTTATGCTTTGGTGTGTTTTCTTGGGAATGGTCTGCATTTTTTGTTAACTCTTTAGTAAACCCTTGTTTAGAAATGCTATGTACTTTCTTATCTCATTGTGTATATTTTGAGCCAATTATATTTATGACTCGACCTTGCAGTGAACCAGAAAGCATTATGAAGATTGGTGAAGGTACATATGGGGAGGCTTTCCGGGCTGGTTCTAGTGTCTGTAAAATAGTTCCAATTGATGGAGACTTCAGGGTTAATGGTGAAATTCAGAAGGTATATTTCTTACCTCCCTAGTATTTTTCTCTTTACCTCTAGTTGGTGAAATGATCATTTTAGCATGATAAAAAAAAACACTGGAAATATGCATTAGTGCTTACGGAAAGGCATGCATTTTCTTAACTGTATGCTATCTGGATGAGTTATGGTTAATTGTATGCAAATATTGGTAGAACTATCGGAAACCCATTCACATAGTCAACTTCTTTGGTCGCTTACCACATATCAATGAGAGTACTATATATAATAACTGATGTCTTATATGTTCATTTGTTTCAGAGAGCTGACGAACTTCTTGAGGAAGTGATACTCTCATGGACTCTTAATCAATTACGAGCGTGTGAAACTGAAGCTCAGAATTTGTGCCCTACGTTCATAAAAACTCAAGAGTAGGTCTTCTTAGGAACTAGGATAAGCTGGAGATGTTTGTTGGCTTTGTCTTATATATCTTCTACCAAACTTTTGTGCATCATTGTTCTCAAACCGATGCTTATAATGTTGTTGCAGTATAAAAGTATGCCAGGGTCCCTATGACCCTATACTGATAAAAGCATGGGAAGAATGGGATGCAGAACATGGCTCTGAGAATGATCACCCTGATTTCCCAGAGAAACAGGTCAGATTCTTTTCACTCCATCAGATTTCAAAAAGGTTTTTTATGTAGGATGTTTATAATCCGTAAAAGCAACGTTCATTTCATTGTGGTGTTTGCTTCCAGTGTTATGTCATGTTTGTTCTGGAACATGGTGGCAAAGATCTTGAAAGCTTCGTTCTTTCAAACTTTGATGAAGCTCGAAGCTTATTGGTTCAGGTAATTTATAGACTGTTTCCTGTAACAGATATTGAATTAATGATATTTGTCTCTGGTTAATGGCATGCGTTTCACATGTAAGGTCACGGCTGGCCTGGCTGTTGCTGAAGCTGCTTTCGAGTTCGAGCACCGAGACCTGCACTGGTAAGCATAGTGCTTCATTTGATTTATTTTATCATTTACTGTGTCTTCTCTCTTGAACTTCTTGTTTTCTATTCTTTTGTTCAGGGGAAACATTCTCCTGAGTCGTAATAAGTCGAGTACTCTGCCTTTTATTATCGAGGGGAAAAAGGTTTTTATCAAAACTTTTGGAATACAGATATCCATAATCGACTTTACTCTTTCAAGAATTAACACTGGTGAGTTTTTGGTTCACGATGCATTGACATAAACCATGCGGACCAATTTAATACTGAACCATAATTTTCATGGTGCTAATGTGTTCAGGTGAAAAGATACTCTTTCTGGACCTTACTTCTGATCCATACCTTTTCAAAGGACCAAAAGGAGATAAACAAGTAAGAACATTAAATTAAGCTCCCAGTTATTTCAAGAGCCATGAATACTTATTCAAGGTTTAACAATGTCATCATGCAGTCCGAAACTTACAGAAAAATGAAGGCGGTTACTGAAGATTACTGGGAAGGAAGGTATGCATAATTTTCAAGCCTTCCTTTTAGTTTTTACACCGTTAATTTGAAAATATCTGCAGGCTAGAGTGGTATCTCTTTCNCATCATGCAGTCCGAAACTTACAGAAAAATGAAGGCGGTTACTGAAGATTACTGGGAAGGAAGGTATGCATAATTTTCAAGCCTTCTTTTTAGTTTTTACACCGTTAATTTGAAAATATCTGCAGGCTAGAGTAGAACAGTTAGCAACATTATCTCTTTCTTTTTTTTTCAATAAAGCATGAGCGTATAAGACTATGATGATCATTGAGCAGCCAAAATGAATTATGCCTAAATGGTTGCCTAATTTTTATATTCGTCATGTTTTGTTTCTTCGAACAGCTTTGCTCGAACAAATGTTCTCTGGTTAATCTATCTCGTGGATCTCTTACTGACCAAGAAGTCATTCGTAAGTTTGCAGGACATATAGCCGCTTATTAGTTGTCTCAACTCCGAAAAAGCCTAGTGACACTGTTTTAATTTTGTGTGTCTATGTTTTAGGAACGGTCTTCGAAAGACGAAAGAGAACTACGGTCACTGAAGAAGCGGATGGAGAAGTATAAAGCAGCTAAAGAGGCTGTTTCAGATCCTTTCTTCTCAGATATGTTGATGGACCAAATACCATGAAGAATGTAATAAACTCCATAAGTGATTAATCCGAAACTCTATCTGTGTCTCTTGTATATTTTGCCTAACCACTAGAAATGAAGTGTTATTAGCTAATGTTTTGGATGAATGCAAAAAAACGGTATATTAAGTCTACATTACTTTTGTTTGTGACAAAATAGTTTAATGGTAGCTATGCCTATACACATACTTTTGAGGCCATGTATTCTTTTAAGAAGAAAGTATCAAGATCTACCAATTTCCACATGGGTTGTCTCTACTTGCATGAATATATCTTCTTATCTCAAGAACAAAGTTGTACCAACAGTTTCCATTAAATAACATATTTTAATTCTTGCAATGAGCAANTGTATTCTTTTAAGAAGAAAGTATCAAGATCTACCAATTTCCACATGGGTTGTCTCTACTTGCATGAATATATCTTCTTATCCCAAGAACAAAGTTATACCAACAGTTTTCATTAAATAACATATTTTAATTCTTGCAATGAGCAAATCATATTTAAACGTGTGGAAGATAATTAAGAAAATTGCTTTTCAAATTAGGACTATAAACAAATCCATCTAAACAGCTAACAAAGTTTTATTGTTCTCAACTTTTTTCTATCTTTCCGCTTTGAAGATTTTTTTCTTTAAATCTTTGTGGGTTTTGCTGAGCCAAGCAAAAGATCATCCATTGTATTAAATTAATTGTCATGATCTTAATCTGCATCACCAGTGTCTTCTTTTCTTCTCCTTTTTGGATAAGNATCTAAACAGCTAACAAAGTTTTATTGTTCTCAACTTTTTTCTATCTTTCCGCTTTGAAGATTTTTTTCTTTAAATCTTTGTGGGTTTTGCTGAGCTAAGCAAAAGATCATCCATTGTATTAAATTAATTGTCATGTTCTTAATCTGCATCACCATTGTCTTCTTTTCTTCTCCTTTTTGGATAAGAGAAAAAAATAACACCAATTTGCAGCTTCTTTCTTTGAAAACTTTGCAGTGCTTTATGCATATGCTTATGTCTGAAAACAGATCTGACAAAACTGGGTTTTTCTTTCTTTTTCTCTGGTTAACATAAGGCAAAAGCTTATATCTTTATAGACGTATATAAAATTTAAAGAATACTGATGAGATTAGATTAGTCACAGGCCAAATCAAAAAGACTTCATAGCAAAGCGAACCTCTTTTTCACTTTACATTTTCTTACTTAGTCACTTGCATGTAAAGTACAGTCAGCAACTTCTTTCTTTTTCTCCCCTAATTCTGAGAATCTCAAAAGCTTTTGTTGTGGTTCTCAAGTCCCATATTCTTCACATCATTAAGTACTTATAAACTCAAAGAGAGAAAGAAGGAAGAAAACAAAACCAAACTCAAGCTATGATGGTGAACCAGAGTTACTTCTTCTTCTTGTTTCTTTCTCTTGTCTCACTTTGTAATTCAACAACTACAATTCATGATGTCTTAAACCCACCAACTGTCTTTCCTACAAACCCCACAACTACACCTCCGGCTACTACATTCCCTCCGGTGACTATAATACCAACAAATCCAGCCAATCCAGCAACAACAGTTCCTCTTACTCCTCCAGTTACAACAATCCCTCCTCCTGCACTCACACCACCTGTGACTAACCCTGCGACTCAATATCCCCCTACACAACCTTCAGGGACGACAGTTCCAGTTCCGGTTCCTGTAGTTGCACCGCCTGTTGTCTCAAACTCTCCATCAGTTCCAGGTCAAAGCTGGTGTGTAGCAAAGCCTGGAGCTTCTCAAACCTCACTACAACTCGCTCTTGACTATGCTTGTGGACTCGGTGGAGCGGATTGTTCTCAGATACAGCAAGGAGGCAACTGTTATTCGCCTGTAAGTCTTCAGAGTCATGCCTCAGTTGCCTTTAACAGCTATTACCAGAAGAACCCTTCTCCTCAAAGCTGCGATTTTGGCGGTGCAGCAGCAGTAGTTAACACTAATCCAAGTGAGTCAGCAAAAAAAAACAGAAGATAAATATTGTTTCTTTTTTTCTTGTTCTTCAGTGAATGGTTTTGCTTGACTTTTGTTGTTCTAAAACAGGCACTNGCAACTGTTATTCGCCTGTAAGTCTTCAGAGTCATGCCTCAGTTGCCTTTAATAGCTATTACCAGAAGAACCCTTCTCCTCAAAGCTGCGATTTTGGCGGTGCAGCAGCAGTAGTTAACACTAATCCAAGTGAGTGAGCAAAAAAAACAGAAGATAAATACTCAGTTTCTTTTTTTTCTTGTTCTTCAGTGAATGGTTTTGCTTGACTTTTGATGTTCTAAAACAGGCACCGGCTCTTGCGTTTACCAGACAGGTTCATCGACATCAACACCAACAACAGGAGGAACAACAACACCAACTCCATCAACACAAACAGTGAACCAGGCTCCTCCTATATCTACACCTATGACACCAACAGGAGGCGGGATAATCGGGTAATAAGAGCATTACTTTCAAATCTTGTCTCAAAAGATCTCAAGTTCCTTAACTGAACATGTAACTCTCTGCAGGGTTGGAACTCCACCAGCAATTTTTAACCCGGCGAATCCTTCATCAAATACTCTGACTAATCCATCCTCGGGAGGTTCAGGGGGTTACGGGTTTGATGGGTCACCTAACTATGGGAACAATCCAACATCTTCAGATTCTACCTACTTGCAGAATCACTTTTGTCACACTATGGTGGCAACATTGATTCTTCACGCAATGCTATTTCATTAAAAGTAGAATATATAGGAGTCAAATTAGCTCTATGACATAGCTGTCCACTAGTGCAAGTTCTTATAGAGTATCATCACAAGACGAAGCTAGGAATGTAAGACATTATAAATTTGTTTGGTTTAACGGGCTTGCTAAGGTTTTGTTTTGTACAGAAAACCTCGGTTGATGCATTTTAAATTTATCTCTTTACTACCAAAGCAGAAACACAGATATTATAACAAAGAGGTGTAGTCTTAAATTCCGTCATAGCTAGTAGGATAAGGTCTTTCTACTTTAATATGTTTCTAAAATGAGCTTTCCTGCTACTCTAACGCCTTGAAAAGGCAACTAAAATCAGCATAGACATGGAGACAACAATCTTGAAACCTGATTTGTCCCAAAAGTTTTGGTTGCTAAAAGGATTAGCTTCTTGCTGTTTCTTTGCAGCCAATTGCTCCTTGAGTTCTTGTATTGCCATATCGTTTCGCTCTCCCATCTACAATGCAGCAGAGAAATAGCTCAATGAGTACCGTATTCATAAACTTACTATCCCAAGTAAAAGTGTGAAACCAAAGTGAAATTTGCCTTTTGAAGTTTTCGAGTTTGCATGCGTGTTTCGCGGAGGCAAAATTCTAACTTCAGGACCTTCTTCTTCAACTCCTGATCAATTCTCCTCTGATTCTCCACCTGTTCCAGAAGAAAGATAAAGGTTTACAGGCTTTACTGCATAAAACCAAAAAGAAATCACATAAATAAGAGAAGCTAAACTATGTGTTGTTACCTGATCTTCTAATTCCTGTGTCTTAAACCTCCAATGAGCAGATATAATCTTTAGTTCATCTCTCAGTCTTGCTATTTCATCATCTTTAGTCGTCAAAAGTTTGTTGACGCTTTCAAAATTCTTTAGAGAATCTTCATCTAGCACTTTCCGCACCTCGTGGTTCTCTTTTGTCCTGACTACTGAGACAACCCGCATAATGTCACCTTCAACTGTCAAAACCTCATCTCTTAGCTGCTTCTGTGAACATTCTCTAGCTTGCAGTTCATTTCGGAGACTCTCTAGCTGCTCACCGAGTCTAGTTATTTGGTCCTCATGTTCTTCCAAAGTACCAGTCCTCTCAAGCAACTCTTTTGTAAGCACTCTACATTGAGACTGAGCTGATTCAGCAGATAAAGCACTTGCCTCCGCAGTTGCTTGTGTTGCTACAAGCTGTGACTTGATGTCACTCAATACCTTCACATACTACACAAAAGAAAACCCAAGAAAGAAGAAATTTGATAAGTTACATCGGTAACTTATCAGATTAAGACTAAGACTAAAGTCACTTTATGACTAAGCTACACAAAAGGACACAAGATATCTACTAAATTACACACACAAGAAGGCTTATGCAGAAACAATCAATGAAGCTAATGCTGCTACAACAAATCTCTGTGTTCAAAGCAAACTAGAGAGCTTGGAATACTCAAGAAATGCGATAAGAAAAACAATCCTAACCTTTTCAGTAGCAACATCCGAAGCACGAATCTGCTCAACTTTCTTGTTTAGTTCC
>OVAP01000198.1:0-45189 GCA_900406295.1 Aurinia saxatilis | reverse complement strand
TTTTTCTGGAAAATATGGTAAAGTTCGTGTATTTTTAAGGGTTTTTCCCTATTGATATTTGATCACAATGAGAGAGATAATAAACAATTAGGAAATCTAATCGAGCAGTGAGAATATTTTTGGACTTTGTACAAAGTTTAAATTATCTTTTGATTAGTTTGAATCCAACTGTTTAAATAATGACAGGGACTTTGGTCCCCCATAGCTTAAACAAGTAAATCTACCAACTGTGCTAATTTGTCTCCACTATCTTTTCAAATAATCTTAAACTAATCCAGTAATTAGTTCCAATATCTAAAAGACTTGGAAAGGAGTCTTTAAAGAAACTGGTATTGGTCCATTCAATAAAACTGGTATAGGTTCACTGAATTTGGGTTTCTTGAGGAAGCTTTTCTTGAATTTGAAGTTTTTACATTCAACACCTAATGTTTTTGAAGTTTTTTCATTATTATTCAAGGTGATTATATTGCTAACTCCAAAGACTGTAAAAGACCTTGTGAATTGAAATCAAATAATATATATTTCCCTTAAATAAACCAAAACTGTAATTTTTTTCCTTTGAACAATTTAAGATAAATCAGAGAAGGTTTAAGTAGAGTATAGTCTTTGATCTTGAGTAGTGTCAGTTTCTGACTCTAACAAGGTTAGCTCTTGACTGGTTTGGTCGCTGCTACTTCCGCCAGAGACGGTGATAATTGGTTCAGACTGAGAAGTAAACCCTTTTGCTTCAACAACCTGTGATCCCTGTTGGTCTGAAATTAACACGATGGAACGACTGGTAATTACCGGTTTAGCTTGGTTGCTAGTCGTCTGAACATCTTCACGATCTGTCTTCTCCGGTGAAACATAAGACAAACCGTATTTCTGAGCATGAGTTAGTCCTGGGCATATACCCTACAAAAACACCAATAAGAAGATGATTTCACAAACCGTAAAGCCTGCTTTAGTGCATTTGTTGTAAGGAATCTGAATACTGACCTTTATCAAACCAGTAACTGGAGAAGACTCATGGTAAGGATAAATGTCACTGTTACTCTTGTTATTACTCTCTTCTTCTTGGCTTTGTTTTGTGGCATTGCGTGGACAGTATCCACCCAAGTAAGAGCAATGTTCACGAGCTAGAGATATCTGTGGTGTTAACGGTAAAAGATGCCCTTCCGTGCTAAAGATGTACCTGAAGATTTACATTAACAAGATTAGGGAAGCGTTTTAGTAGCTGAGAATCAAAGAGGTTGATGTGGAGGGGACTGTAAATTACTTGTAAGGGCCTTTCTCAACAAGATTATCTGAGTCAACAGCTAGGTCGAAGAGTAGCCACAAGTACTTAACCTGAAACATTTGTGGAATTAAAAAATGTAACACGAGAAGGCTTAATTTAGCAAGTAAATTAATATTAAGGAACATAGTTTTTTTTTTACCGTTTCTGCTAGGAAGAAGCTCTCCATGTGATCTTCTTGTTTATGAAGTTCCACATCTGTGATGTGACAGTAACCACAAGCACATTTGGCTCCGTATTGCAAACTGGCAACAAAGTCACGTCCCGCATCAAGATACCTGTGGAGAATAGAAGAAGCAAAGCTTTGAACTGTCTAGGAATCAAGTTTTCAAACTCAAAACACTTTATAAAGGAGCAAAACGTATTGCAACTCAGTAATTATACTCATCTTTGGAAAGTTTTGTGATTCAACTTTTCAAATATGTTCATGGAAATAAGAATCGAAAAAGCTACAAATTAAATTTCTTACCTGGGATCTTTGGTAGCTTTGTACAGCCAGTATGTGCTCTCAATTAGTTCTGGCCTCAATGGATAACTCTTTTGGCCATACTGTAAGGAAATCAAAGAATAGCTATGAAGTTGTAACATCGCAATTTCAACTAGACACTAAACTCAAGATGGAGTACCTGGACACTTAGTGTCGCAAGATTAAAACCCTCAGGAGTGAAGCCGTATCTTTTCCAGACACTGAAGAAGGCAGTGTGAGTTCTAATTGCCGGCTCAACATCTCCTGCTAAAACCTTATGAGAATCATAGGCACAAAAACAGCAAAGTTCAATTTTCAGAGAGATAAATATTTGCTGTGTTTGAAACTGAGGAAAAGATTTATATAATCACTTTTACCTGAAGTCCTGGCCAGAAAGCTTGAAGACTGTTGAAAACTGGCCATACAATAGCTGCGGAATCCATATTGACCTCCACATACCTACGACAAAACTAAAAAACAATAATCCAACGAAAGGAAATGCTCGTTCAGGTTTCAAGCATAACAGAAGATATAGAAAGCTTACCAAGGATCCTTGTGAAGGTATCGCATTGCAGCCCCGTAAGCTTCTTGAAAAATGTATAAATATTCCTCATCCCCAAATAGTATATAAGCCTAAATTGTCAACAGACAAAAAAGTGACGGAATTCTCAGTGCCACCAAGTTTTATGCAGGTTTATGAATACAAACTAAAGTGTTCCTGGATTTCTAAGACTTTGCATTATATCCTAACTATTGAACTTGTCTTGTCAACGGCTACACTTACTAACCTTGAGAAGATATTCATAGAAGGAATCAATGCTTGTTCCTATTCCAGCATCCTGTCAAGTAGAAACTATCATTCAGAATTGTTTTGTGCAAGCACAGTTCCTCAACGCAATGGACAAGATCTCTAAGCTGTCAACTGACTTATGTTCGAACTGTATATTTTAACATGTATATAGGCCTTTTTGTTAGTTCTGGGATCAAAATCGATGTTACCTTCTGTGTCCATTCACCTGTAAAGACATTGATGTGAGCACCAACCAAGTCGAGATTTGAACGACGTGCCCATAACCCCCTCACTGAATTCTTGGCAACTTGTTCGAAAACTTCAATTTTAAAAAGATCAAAATTATATCTCTGCAGGAAACTGGAAAAAAAACTATACGAGAATAAGGTGAGCTAAACAGAAGTATTTCTTAGTGGCTAGGTTTATTTATTGATCATACATGAAATTTCAGAGTTCCATAGCTTCACTCACCAGGATCATTTGTTAAACGACTCAGCACGCCGAACTCCAAAGTCAGAGTACCACCCCCCGCAGTTGATGTTACCTGGATGGATAAAATAGTGATGTCATTTTTTACAAAGATGAGTTAAAGCACAAAAATCAAAAGATAAGATCAAGCAAGCTGAGATTGAGCAGTCCAATCTCAGCACTCTTTAACTCGTTGAGAATTAACAAGTTCAGCAAATCAAGCGTCCCAGTATTATCTAGATTCATATGCAATTCAGCCCCAGTCACCAAAAGCAAAGATTAAGAACTAAATATGAAAGCCAGGAGAAGGCCGAAGGAGATGATGTTTTGCCTTGCTTTCATCTTTGTCAACGCCGTACATCAAATTCACAGATCCAAATGGGATTCCTGCAGACAAATAAAAACAAAGAGAAGAAAAAAGATGATGAGGCAGTTCACTCTTTTTGTGTATGCATATATGCATATGCTCATTAGCTTACTAATAAGTGATATCTAAAAGAGCATACCAGTCGGTGTATCAAATGCAGGAAGCATTCTCCGTGTCAAATCCTCAGCCAATACTAGTAATTCGTTGTTGTAAGACGGAATTCTCATGCCCTATAATCAAGTAAAATTCAATTCAAGCTTACAGGGAAAACATTCAACACCATTTTAGCAAGTAGATATCTGATTGGCGAAGTCCAATAAAACGGTTTTAAGTCGAGCTACTTTTGCTTTCTTAGCAGAATATTTGCATATGATGAGATCACAACGAAAGTAACAGGTAAGCAGGAGAAAGTACCGTTGCATAATCACTAGCAATCAGATGAGCAGACAGTAAACCCCCAAGGACTCGGATAGTTGTCTCAAACACAGAGACAGTCTTGTTCTGCAGTTAAAAAGACAAGTATCAGTGCATCATGTTTTCCCCAAGGTTATGACTTATGAGTTAAATAGAAAGCTGAAAGGAGTAGTTGACAAAATAACAATAAACTCAGTCTTGCTACAAGAATCAAGCGATCATGACTCACTATATTAAACTGAAGATTTTTACCAATCCATTCAACAGAAGAAGTGAAGCGCTCTCGGTCACCAAGTATGACTAATGTATCCAACGAGTCAATCTACACAAAAGGACATAAAACCATGTAAGGTTAACAACCATAGATACCGGTAACCCTTAAAACAAGAGAAGGTCGACAATACAGTTTACCAGGGTCAAAGCATAGCCTCCAAGAGTATCTTCTCCTTGGCAGGATAACGGTTTCAACTCATCGAGTGGAAACGCATTGTTCATGTATCCATCAAAAGCATGATAAAACATCTCACGCACCTACACTCATTTTAATCAAAAGAATCTTTTTAACAAACATGGCATCCAACAAACAATCCACCATCTGACCAGGCAGTAATCATAGAGAACACCACTGAACCAAAGCTACAAAAAAAATCCAATTCTCTCCATTGCAAATGTCATTTCAAAAATCTAATTTAATTCCTTTCGAATTAGGCATAATCAACAACACAAAGCTAATAACTTTGAGTAGGTACAAGGTCTAAAAATCAAAACTTTACCGAATTTAGACACAATACTAAATTCTGAGTGAGTGAGCATTTAGGGAACTAGACAAGAAGACCAGATCTGTTTACCTCGTCTCTAAGCTGTTTAGCTTCATGGGGCTTAACACCTTCAGCGAGAACTCCATGGTCACGAAGACCAAAACTCGAAAACGTCAAAGAGATCAAGATGGTGTACAAAAACCACCTGATGTTTGATTCCATCAAAATCGTTTTTTGGTTTTTCTGTTTATGCTTCCCTTGAGTCTCCTCTCGATAAATCAGCACTTTAAGGGAGTGCTCTGATTATGTTTATTCAGTGTTTAGTTTCGACTGAATCTTGGACATCCCTGGATCTATTGTCCGAAGGGATTCCTGAGAGTATCCAAACTGCGTCACTCGGTGGCTCTTCCTTCAATCACGATTCAGCAACATTAATGACTCTCTTTTCTTTCTTTTCTTTTACAAGCAATTTCGTCTACATTCATTTTCCAAAAAAATTCTAAATAATTTTTATTTTTGGTCATCTTTATCCAAGTAAAATGAAAGAAAATAAAGTGTAGAAATACAAAAGTAGATAAAACATCTATCCCTATCTATCTATTTATCTATATAAATATAATTAACTTTTCTTTCTTTTAATCCTGACATTTCTGTAATCAACTAAGGATCCACTTAATTATATATTAATTATATAAACAATTATATTAAATAATTATAATTAAAATAATAATTTTTAATGTATATATATCAATTATTAAATACATCTTTAAATTCAATATATTTAATTACAATTTTTTTTCAAAAATTATACATAATATCAATTCTAAAGATTTAAAATCATATTAATATTCAATTTAAAAAATAAAAATTAATAAATTTTATTAATATTAACAATATATGTTAAAACAGAGGGGAAAGAAGACGGGACCAAAAACGTTTGATTAAGTGTATATGTGTGTGTTAAAATAGAGAAAACTTACCATGGAAGATATAATACTCTCAGTTTGAAACAAGAGTTAAACTTAAGTCTCTGAATCTAGGTTTTGTCGCCCAGTATATTTTGAAATGACTATGTCATTTAGTCTTTCCTTGCACAAAACTTTTATTCGTAGGTTTTTGCCAAAAAAAATTTCTAACAAACCTTGACAAATCCTCTATCTCTATCTAAAGTATATACATATGTTAAAACAGACAAAATTACACGGGCTAGACCGCAGACTGCGGTTCGTTTGCGAACTGGACCGCTCAAGATCGCACGGACCAGCCCGCTAGACCCGCTAATTTACGGTCCCAAAAACAAAATCCCAAATCCACTTACTTACTCATCCAAATGGACTAGGCCTGCGGACCGCAGTCTAGATTTACACCCCTACACTCTTGTAACCATTGGACAAGGTTGTAATTCTTGATCCTTTTGATAGCTAATCAATATTCTCAATCTCTTCTAAAAAACTTGTTAGGCATATGTTTATAGGCATATTTTTTCCCAAACAACTTGTTACGCATTAACGAAACGACATAATAGAGTAAAAATATTCAAGTTTATTACCACAAAATATAAATACAATTGATAAAAAAAAATGTTTTTGAGTGTCCTTTAAACCATGGTAGCAGATACACGAAAGAAGGTGAATTCATAAAAATAGTCCATTTTTTTTACGAATAGTAGTTGATATTGACAATATTTATTACACAAAATATAATTACAATGACAATAAAAAAAATGTTTTAGAGTTTTCTTAAAACAATGGCATATGTTTATAGGCATATGTTTTGATGAAATTCATATCCTAATTCATCGAAGCATATAAAAATAGAAACGATAGAAATGTCTTTGCTATGTAGCTTTGAAGTGAAATTCAAACATATACTTAGTTTTTCCTCAAATCTATATTTCTCAATAAGTAGATATCAAAATTTCATATCAAAACTCGGCTTTCCGTTGTAAATAAAACGAGAGTAGCAAAATTGTGTTTCACACATAACTCTTTGACCCAATTTTTTTGATGTTTAACCAATCTGAATAAGGCAAAAGTAATGACAAGAATCGAATACATGATTATAAACTACTATACGAAACCTACAGGGATTTATTCTCATTCATACGTAAAATGCATATATATAGTCACAGACGTGTGTGCATAGCAAAAGAGATGACACACAAAAAAAACTCTTGACTTTTCCAATAGAGATTCAAAAGGGAGTTTACAAGCAAAACTTTTTTAAGGTTTCTTCTATCTCAAAAGTCAAATGCAACAGACGCTTATCTCTTTGCATCCCATGACAACACCAAAATCTATATATATTGCATTAGATTCATGTATAGAGATTGTAGCAAGCAAAAAGATCAAACAGAACTGATATAGTTTCAAGTGTGTGTGAGTGTGTTTGGAGAGCCCGATCACTCCTGCAGAAACAGCAATAAGAAGAATTAATCAGCAAAAACAGATAGTTGTTATTGTTTGTAAAGTTCTTTCCAGAAATTGAACTTATATTTAGTTTTAGAGTCTGACCTGTTGCTTCTTCTTCTTAGGCCTTCTCTTTCTTTTGGGTTTGTGAGCATCAGAGTTCGAGCTCAAGTTGCTACTCTGACTGCTATACGAATTTGTGGGGGCAGCCCTAGGATAATGTGAAGACTCAATTCTTCTGTTTGAAGTGTGTCTTGAGGATGATGGCAGTTCGTTCCTCTGAACAGATGAATTTTTCCTAGCGTTTGGTCCAAACCTTGCCTGTGGTGGTGGCATCAAAGCTCTAGCATTGTTTTCCTTCTGCAAATTTGTAACATCACCATTCATGAGTCTCGGTCTCATTCATCTTCTACCATTTAACCTCTTTCAGAATCTAAGTATTTAATAATTTGAAATATCAAGAAAACTCGTCCTACCTGATTCCTTTCATCACTAGACATACCAGATGTTGCTCTACCAGAAGCACTAGAAGCAGCCTCTCTGAGAAAATGAAGATACATAGTGTCAAAAATACTATTTCTCAGAACTTGTAGCAGGTAAAAGCAGACATAAATTGCTCAGTTAAGCTTCGATTAATAGCATTCCAAATTTGACTAGGCCGTACTTTGTGCTTTTATCAGTCAACTCATCATCTGCGTCCGCTTCATCGCTTGAACTCCCTTTATCAAAGAAATCATCATCACTAAGGTCCAGAACACCATCATCTTCACTCCCCGTCTCTGCTTGTCCATAACACACATTAAAACCATCAGCATTTATCTAATAAATGTGTAGCTTTCATCCACAAATAAACATATCTACTTACCTTCCAACTCTTTCCCACTAGCAGCAGCAAGAATAATATTGACTTTGATCTGCTTCCGCAGTTTACTTCTCCGATCAACANTTGACTTTGATCTGCTTCCGCAGTTTACTTCTCCGATCAACAACTTCTGAATCCTCACCTCCAGTAAAAAGAGACACATACTTCTCGTTTTTGGGGTAGAACTGCAGTTAGACATTAAAAAGAAAACTCAGTAACAAACAATAACTAACAAGCAGAAGCGAGTGTAAAGAAAGTGAGCTTACCCTAACATATTCAAGATCTTCTTTGAGTTTAGTGAGTAGGTCAGCTATATCTGCATCACCCACATGGGCAGATGAAGTACGTTGTAGCTTCTCAAGACGTCTAATGCTCCTTTCGATCTTTCTCCGCTCTATTCAAGGAAAAAAAACAGAATGTTTCTAATCATAATCATACAACCAAGAGAATACAAATGAATTCTAACAAGTAGATAAAGTAAAGAGACTATACCAAAGAACTTAATCTTTCTGTTCCTGAGGAATATTTTGCGTTCAACAGCAAGACGAGTATGAGCGTCTTGCTGCTTCTTCAAATCTTCCATCTTCTGTTCTAGAGACTCTCTTACTTCAGCAGGTAAATCCTACACACAACATTACATTGTTTAAACTCATAGTTTAATATCAATCCCAAGCTCTAAACAGAACATACAATCTAATCAAAGTATTGAAATTTAACATTAATTAGATTATAAAAAACACTAATTTGATAGAAACCCTTTAAGCAGAGAGAGAGAAGGAACTTACTTTGCGAAGAAAGCGTTCGACGGAACGCATCTGATTCTTGAGAGAGACATTTTTAGGTTTCTTCTCCACACGCAAAGTTTTCGACTTTCGACTGCTGCTGCTTCCGGCAGCCGTGTGCTTTGGCTCTGAACCCTTTCTCTTGGTATAGCCTCCGTGCGCCATGGCCACAAGGGTTTTTACCAAAAGCTTTCAAAGGAACAAAGAGTCGAAGAAGCGGACACAAAATTAGGGGTTTTGTTTTTTTTTTTTTTTGTTCTCTTCTATGTTCAGCCTTTCTCGAAACGCAGCGTTTTTGAGAAGAAATAAACAACGGTTCGACTCAAAAATTTAATTCGGGTCAGCGAGTGGCCGGTTCATACCGGCTGATTTTGGTTTACAAGAAAGATACAAGGTACGTTGATATTATATTTACTGTATGCTAAAATGATATATTAACCACTGCACTAGAATAAAATCAACAACAAAACCATACACTACAATCTACATGTACTTTAAGAATATTAGGTGAATCGAAAAAACAAAAAAATTATGGTCAACGACAGAGACAAGAGGTTTAATTATGATCATTTGAGTAGTGAAATATAAATGAAGTAGAATTTTAGACATACTTAAGAAAATAATCCAAAATCATTACAAAGACTGATTTTATTTTCTAGTCAATGAAACGATGATGTTAACTGTTGTGTCGCGGTGTAAGCTAACATAATGATGAGCTGCATGGTGCACAAACTTGTCGAAAAGGCGGTCAATGATACTGATATCTCCAAAATGAGCAATAAGAATGGGTTCGGTGATGGCTCTTGTGATATTTGCCATCTTTCTCCCAACTTCGATTACATGTAATTGTCCATTATGGATATCATCCTCATCACCATCTTCTTCTTCATCAGTTTTGTAGGAAACAGGAAGCTCATATGTTTCTATTTTGTTAATCTCGAATGAGCCTTCGTTTTCGACGATCTCTTTAACTTCTCCTTCATTGGGACTATAGAATGGTAAGTTGAATGAGTCCGCTTTTGATTCCTCCACAATTCCCTGTCCTCACAACAATTTATTTGTTGTTACAATTGTTAAACATTTTAGATATATACAAAGATCAATATCGTTCTATATAGAAAACGAGCCTTCAATTTGAAACGAAGTTGGAGATAAAAAAGATTATTTTTGTGTATAGAAACAAATTAAAGAAAATCGAATCCAAAATGAATTCAATTAACTCAACTGATTTCATATATAAGTTTGATCATATGGTAGTATATAATATGATATAAATATGAGTAAGTATGAGATTAGTACCTCGGAAACAAGGTCGACAAGTGCATCAGATAACAAGGACAAAGGGTAGAACCCGTCACTAAATAAAGGATCCAAATCCTTCTTGCCTAGAAAGGTTAGAACCATTCGTCCACCAGACAACATTTCTTCGGAACGCAATCTCAAGAATGAAGAGAAATCATTATGAAACTGATTCATATAACTCTTGCACACATTTAGAGAGCATCCACTTCTAATGTATATATTCTTCTTGTTATCTTCAAGCCCTTGAGGAACTTTGGAAAGCCAATGAATACTATATGATGAATGAACGAAATGAAGAGATTTTTTGGGGAAGAGTCTTGTGTAGAAGGAACCTGGGATGCCGGATACAAAACACGATCCTCTAACCTCCTCGTTGAAGGAAGGAGCCATCTTGAAAGTTGTATTGAAATCGTTTTCTGGAAGATCGTTTAGGCAATAATCGATCTCTGGTGGGTCTTGAGGGTTTTGCTGGTATGATCCTATGATTGTGCTGATGATTTGGGACATGGCCAAAAACGTGTTTTGTCCTGAAGAACATCCCAAATCTGCCACTTTGATGCACCCAGGAAAATTAAATTTAAGTAACATTTCTTTGATGTTCTCGTCCATTACCGGTTGTGTTTTAGAGATAACATTTCTCTGCCAAACCGGAAATGTGAAATATGTAACTATATATCAAAGATTAATTGGACCCAAAAAAAAAACTACATACTATATCAACTTCTTCTTTTTTTTGGGTTAAAAAATATCAACTGAAAGTCTAAAATACACAAATAAAAATGTATTCTATAGTTAATTAAGTATACCTGGTGACGAGAATTACTAGCATAGCTGAGTTCTCCATTCCCTCCATTCATACTAAGAGCATTCGTGATAGAGTTCCTAATATGTATAAGCATAACTTAGTAATAGTAACACACAAATTTGAAGGCAAGAAAAGAAGCTTTACCTCGAGGAAGACATGGCGATATATATGAATCTTTGAATCAAATTCTTACAAGATAGTTTAAATCTGCTGCTCCTCTTTTGATTATATGCCTGTGCTGTATGGTCAAGTAGAGATCATCTTGCCTGGGAGGACGATATAAATGCTTTTTCAAATCAACGAGGAATCAACAGTTTTTAATATACAAAAAAGCAATTTGGAATATAAATATACAAGTCCCAAGGATTATGTGGATAATAAAAGACTAAAAAGAGTTGTCACGCAAAAAAATAAAAGGAGAGACAAAAAAAAGTTGTCAAAAGAATCATCATGTTAATAAAAGATAGAAGTACATTGAACCTCCTACGACTCTTTCATTCAGATCCAATCTGTTTGAAGAAAACAAAGAGAGGAAATACTAATTAATATTTTAATAAAAAAATGACTGAATAATCTCTCCTTTTGCAGAGTAATAAGTATTCTTTAATAAAAGCAGAAAATATTTGATATTGTGATTTATAAATGGATACAATTCATTTGTAAAAAATACATGACTAGTATTTTACCCGGTGCTTTGCACCAGAAATCATTTATTTACTCCCACTAAATTTTTTCCCACTAACCATATTTCTACGATCCTAAATTTTCTCTCCAGATTGTAAAAGTAATTTAACTGATGTGGGAGTTTCAATTCCTTAATATTTGTTTCCCGTGATTTTAGTTGTTTTTAAATTTTTTAAAAGCTAAAACTACTTGGCATTATTTTATTGGTAAAGTGACTTGTGCTTTAGTAAATAAAGGATTAGTAAATTATCGTAAAAATATATTTTTTCCCGTTTTACAGAGAATGTCGTTCCGGAGTTAGTTTTTTTATTTCATAAAAACTGCCGTTTTGAATTTTCAATGCAATTTTTTTGCTAATTTTCTAGTTTATTCTTTACTCAAAATATAATTTCTTTGAATCAAATTATAAAATGACAATCTCTATGTGAAATAGTGGGAATAGTAAATTACAAACGAAGTAGAATTACAAACCGAAATTATTGCAAAGATTTATTTTATTTTCTAGTCAAAGAAACAGTCAAGTTAAGTGCTGTTCCGCGGAGTGGACTGACATAATTTTGAATCGCATGGTGCGCAAACTTGTCGAAAAGGGGATTGATGATACTGGTATCTCCAAAATGAGCAACAAGCATGGGTTCAGTGATGGCTCTCACGGTAGCTGCAAATTTTTTACCAACAAGCATGAGTACATCATCTTTGTCACCAATTTCTTTTGCATTTAAATGTTTGTAGGAAGCCTCATTTGTCTCTATCTTGATAATCTCAAATGAGCCTTCATTTTCAACAATCTCTCGAACTTCTCCTTCGTTCGGATTATAGAATGGTAAGTTGAATGAGTCCATCTTTGATTCCTCCAAAATCCCCTGTCCTCACAATATTTTCTTTGTTACAATTGTTAAGATGAAATTAAACAAAAACTACATATATTTATTTGTATATGCTGATGTAAAATTTATTTTTTTTCAAATATGTAGCAAAAAATCATACCCAATTACAATAGCTAATATAAATCAAGCAATATTAAATTTGAATAGTTATATGAATATGATGTAAATTATGCGACAAACGATTATATATACATCTAGTTAAATATTTTCCGTTTCACAATATATAACATTTTTTAGCAAAAAAATTGTTTTACTGTGTGCAAGTTTTGAATGTACGTATATAATCTGTTGTGACCTTTTTTTGCACATTTGGCTAAAACATCATTTATTGTGAAATGGAAGGAGTATAAAGTTAATGAGTATAGTACCTTGGAAACTAGGTCAACAAGTGAATCGGATAACAAGGTCCAACTAATGAAACCTTCTGTTGATAAAGGATCCAAACCTCTTTTGCCTACGAACGTGAGAACCATACGTCCACTAGGTAACACTTCTTCCGAACGCATTCTCAAGAATGAAGAGAAATCATTATGGAACTGATTCATATAACTCTTGCACACATTTAGAGAGCGTCCACTTCTAATGTATACGTTCTTCTTGTTATCTTCAAGCCCTTGAGGGACCTTGGAAAGCCAGTGAATACTAAAAGAAGCAGGGCCGGCCCAACAAATATCAAAACATTTGGCTGCCTAAAGAAAAAGAAAAAATATATGCCCTCAATGTTATTCGAACCCTGGTTGATTTACAATCAATGGTAACAGAACCATTAGACCACAATAAAGAATTTGTTCAATTTTGTTGCCCCAAATTCTTATTAAAATTTTGGTGCCTAAAGCTTGTGCTTTTTTTTTTAGCCTCGGGCCGGGCCTGAAAAGAAGAATGAACAAAATGAAGAGATCTTTTGGGGAAGAGTCTTGTGTAGAAAGAACCTGGGACTCCGGATACAAAACACTTTCCTTTAACCTCCTCGTTGAAGGAAGGAATCAGCTTGAAAGTTGTATTGAAATCGTTTTCGGGAAGATCGTTTAGGCAATAATCGATCTCTGGTGGGTTTTGTTGGTATGATCCTATGATTGTGTTGACGATATGGGACATGGCCAAAAGCGTATTTTGTCCTGAAGAACATCCCAAATCTGCCACTTTGATGCACTCTGGAAAATTCATTTTAACTAGAACTTCTTTGATGTTTTCTTCCATTACCGGTCTTGTTTCAGAGATAAGTTTTCTCTGTCAAACCGAAGATATATATGAATAAACCAATTAATCTTTCTTCATAAAAAGCATCATAAAGAACTATTACATATATAGAATTAATTAATACCTGAGCATCAGAATTACTAGCATAGCTGAGTTCTCCATCTCCTCCTTTCATACTAATAACATTTATGGAAGAGTTCCTAATATGTATAAACATAACTTAGTATATAGTCATATAATAACACACTAGAGTGTCAAGCTTGCGTGAAACAAAAGAGAAGAAGCTTTACCTCGAGGAAGACATGGCGATATATATGAATCTTTCAATCAAATTCTTACAAGATAGTTAAAATCTGCCGCTGATTATATGCATCTATTGTATGATATGGTCTTGAGTAAATCTTGCTTGGAAGCACGATATATATGCTTTTTTCAAGTCAACGACGCATCGTTCTCAAAAGAAAAAAGAAAAGTTAATCACGCAACAATGTTTTTCTTTTTGGATAATTCATTGTGCATCCCCGGATCTATGAAGGGATCCAAGACTAATCACCCTGAGAAAAGGGCAACCTATGGACAGACCTATGTACGTGTTTTCAAATGGGTTATAAGCAATGGAACCATATCCATGTGCCACCGGGTAAAGAGAATAAATTATGCGTCTGAGGAGAGTCGATCCCGTCCTTGACCAACATGGCGACTCCTCCACCAAGCGAAGAACCACTCTCCCACCACCGCGTGGTTATCAATAATGTTTAATCAAGGGAAACGAGGAGCAATTCAGAATATAAATATATGCATGTAGCTACCAATCAAAAGAGTTGTGACGCCACAAAATAAAAATTCTTTACACAAAATAAAATGTAATACAGTATTTGTTAATGTTGTTGTTTAGAAAAAATTACCTATGGTATATCATGGTATGATAAAAATAAAACTATGGAGTGTTACCTATGTGCATATCACATTAAACGTTTACTTTTGTCTTAAAATGTTTACTTTTGAATTTATTACTGATAAAAGATTAGCAAAACAAACGAAGTAGAATTGTAGACATGGGCTGAAAAAAAAGTGAAATCATTGCAATGACTGATTTTATTTTCTAATCAAGGAAACAGTGATGATATATGTTGTTTCACGGAGTAGACTAACATAATTCTGAGCCGCATTGTGTGCAAACTTGTCGAAAAGGCGGTTAATAATACTGGTATCTCCAAAATGAGCAGCCAGCATGGGTTCAGTGGCGGCTCTTACGGCAGCTGCGAGCTTTCTCCCAACAAGCATGGGTACATCATCTTTGTTACCAATTTCTTCTTCTTCAATAATAATCTTGTAGGAATTTGGAATCTCATTTATCTCTATTTTGTTCATCTCAAATGATCCATCATTTTCGACAATCTCTCTAACTTCTCCTTCGTTCGGATTATAAACTGGTAGGTTGAATGAGTCCACTTTTGATTCCTCCACAATTCCCTGCCCTCACAACATTTTTTTTGTTACATATTTGTAAGGTAAAATGGGATCAATATCGATGTGAGTTGTTTCTAATGAAACAAAGTTAGAGATCCTAAAAAAAAAAAACTTGACTCTTCCCTATTCTCAGTAAGACTTGAGGTTAAAATAAGTATATATTCGCAAACAACAAGTAATTTGAAACAAAAAAATTAACTCTAGACAAATAATTTGAAACTAAAGAAATATGAATCTACAAATTCAAGTAACTCAACATAAATGATGCTATATATTTTGAAAGTTATATAATATGGATATGATGTAAATTATGTGAATGTATACACATTTAGTTAGATATAAAAGCTAATGAGTATAGTACCTCGGAGACTAGGTCGGCAAGTGAATCAGATAACAAGGAAAAACCCATTACACCTTCTCTGGATAAAGGATCCAAATCCTTTTTGCCTAAAAAGGTTAGAACCATTCGTCCACTAGGCAACATTTCTTCCGAACGCATTTTCAAGAATGAAGAGAAATCATTTTGGAACTGATTCATATAACTCTTGCACACATTGAGAGAGCATCCACTTCTAATGTGTACACTGTTCTTGTTATCTTCAAGCCCTTGAGGTACTTTGGAAAGCCAGTGAAGACTAAAAGAAGAATGAACAAAATGAAGAGATTTTTTGGGGAAGAGTCTTGAGTAGAAAGAGCCTGGGACTCCCGATACGAAACACCTTCCTTTAACCTCCTCTTGGAAGGCAGGAACCAACTTGAAAGTTGTGTTGAAATCGTTTTCAGGAAGATCATTTAGACAACAATCGATCTCTGGTGGGTTTTGAGATTGTTTTTGGTATGATCCTATGATTGTGTTGACGACTTGGGACATGGCCAAAAGCGTGTTTTGTCCAGAAGAACTTCCCAAATCTGCCACTTTGATGCACTCCGGAAAATTCATTTTAAGTAACATTTCTTCTATGCTCTCTTCTACCACCGGTCGTGTACCAGAGACAATTTTTCTCTGCCAAACGGAAAATATGAATTATGTAAAATATCAATTAAAATGCGCAAACTAATAAATCTTTCTTCATGTAAACCCATCACAAAGAAGAAAGAACTATTACGCAAACCAATTAATACCTGACCATCAGAATTACTAGCATAGCTGAATTCTCCATCTCCTCCATTCATACTAATAACATTCGTGGAAGAGTTCCTAAAATGTATAAACAACTTAGTATATAGTCATGTATATCACTCATAAAACATGCACACTCAAACAACTTTATAGAATCTGCACATAACAGGTGTCAAGTGTGAAGAGACAAGAGAAGAAATCTTTACCTTGAGGAAGACATGGCGATATTATATAAATGAACCGTTGAATCAAACTCTAAAACAAGATAATCAAAAACAGCTACTGATCAAATGCTTGGGAGGACGATATATATGCTCTTTCAAGTCAACGACGCATAATTATGATATTTAATTAAGGTTACGGGGAACAAAAAAAGAAAAATACAAGTCCCAACAAATCATGTGACTAATAAAAGACTAACAGCTGTCAAACGAATCACCATAATAAGTAAATTGAATAAAATCTTTTAGAGAAAAAAAAAACCAGATCCAGATTGGATCTAAATAATTTTCAAGGAATAAAAAATGGAAATTACAAATATCTCAAAAATAAAGAGCAAATGACTGAATAATTTCTCTTTCATACATAACTCAGATTTGTTCGTAGAGGAAATAAATTACCATCTATAAATTGGTACTATAAATCATTTTTTTTATACTCATTCACAAAATTGTAAAATATGTTTTGTAACGTAGGATTTGTAGGCTAGCGGTTGTACTAGTGCCACAAATATTCAACGGATGGTTGGATCATACCGATCAGAATTACTAGCATAACTGAGTTCTCCATTCATACTATAATATCATTTATGGAAGAGTTCCTAATATGTACTCCACATAACTTAATATAAGTTGACCCAAAAAAAAAAACTTAACATAAAAATATATACTATTGATAACCGAATTATAGAATTGCACTAATACACTCATACACAAACAGGGGTCAAGTGTGTAACAAAAGAGAAGCTTTACCTCGAGGAAGACATGGCGAGATATATGAATCTTTGAATCAAATCCTTACAAGATAGTTTAAAACCGCTACTGATTGTATGATATGGTCCGAGTAAATCTTGCTTGGTAGGACGATATATTTATGCTTTATTCCAAGCCGACCACGCATCAATAATGCGATCCGTAAGTTGGCATAAATATATTTTTTTAGTCTTCACTCAAAACAAATTCTAAAATATGTTTTCTGTCACGTGTTAAAAACATGACACCCTATGTATTATTTATGCTTTTCGCAACAAAAGATTACCCAATTGTTATTATTGTTTACTTACGTTTGACATGGTGAACTACATAAAACTCTATTTGCAACATTATGTTCAATAAAAAGAATTAAGAAAGCTCGAATAAAAAATATTGGCGGTATCAAACTTGTACAGCTTGTTAAGGTCATCTCCAATGAGGGGTTCTTAGTTAAATTCTACACATAAAAGAAAATGGAAAAAGAAAAAAAAAATAAGGTGGGGTTGTTAAAAATGGGAGATAGAAGCACACGAGATTACTAATTAAGATACCATCAAAAGACTCTAAAATAAAATAGTAATAAAATATATTAGTATTATATTTAAGAAGTTCTACATAAGAGATCATTGGACATGCCCTAAGAGCCCAAAAATGTTATGATGCTATATTGTTATATTCATCTTCATATGCATTTGTGCCCATGGTTTACTTTATTACTAAACCCATACTTATTTATAAAAGTAAATCTACTGTTAAAAAGAAATTTGTATAATGCTTCCTTTATTTTAATTTCATTTTACATATATCTAAACTAACAAAAAAATTATTAAAATTTTTGGATTTTTGCTCAATAGTTCACCTCAATTTGAAGGCTCTGCAAAAAAAGTTTGATTCTTTATATAGTAAAAAACCTCTATCAATTAACAAGTATCATGATATTTTATTTATTATCGAGATATTAATTTATAAATGTATTATCTGACTGAAAATTAAAATCAATTTTGGAACCATAATTCTTAATTGATCTATCCAAATATTAATTTAGAGACTTTAGAGGTCAAGTTTTACTACATAATTGACAAGGGTTTGCTAATGTTCTAACTGAAGATGAAGCATCGATTCTAAGTTGGTGATAGGCGATGGATAGTATGTTCCATCATATTTATGAAAGTATGTTTTGATGCCTCTTGTGCAACTATAGTGAAAGCTCTGCAGAAACCAGAGGATTGGTCAAGCTTGGAATTAAAAACTGATCAACTACTTGCGTTATTAAGGACTAATGCAGAATAAAATTTGTGTTATGAACCTGTTTCGATGAATAAAGGTGCGATGAAGATTTTTTGGCGTTTGATTTTACACAATTCGTTTGATTTTTTGGCGTGACAACTGACAATTTGTCTGATTTTCTGGCGTGACAACTATGAAGCTCTTTTGAACCACAAGACAACTACGAGGCTCTTTTTTATTTTATTTTATGGTGTGACAACTGATGTGATTCTATCTTCATTTTACACAAACTAAAATGAATCAGGTTCATAACACAAATTTGTCAGTTGTCACGCCAGAAAATAAAATTAGAAACTAACATGATTTATCAAACGAATCATCATAATACAAGATTAGAACTAAATAACATGAACCTACCTCGACTCTTTCATTCAGATCCAGATTTATTTTTTCTCATCTAATTTTTATAAGGTTCCCATTTATGTATGTTTATTTTTCATGTTACAAAGAATGTCACCATAATTCTCCAAATATTTTTGCAGAATTTCAATTCACTAGACTTCACTCTTGAATGCCCCAATTAAGAGCCCAAAAATGTTATACTGCTATCATATAAATATTCATCTTGATATGGTGATTAAAAAGGCATTTGTGCCCACGGCTTATTTTATTTATAAACTATGGAATGTGTATACTGTATGTGTTTGTGTTACAGTATATCACATTAAATGTTTATTTTAGCCTTGAAAGAAAAACTAACATTATTACAAAGAAAGAATCAGGACCAAATGAGGAAAAGAGGCTTCAATGTACAAGGGATTTGCTTCTCTGTACAAAATCAACGACTTATATGATATGCTGCATTTGGTAGTCAAGCCTCCTTGTCCCATGTCACTTGGTGTGTAAGAAACTATATGACATATGAAAGATGAGAATGTATATAGTATATTCAATTTCCATTGTGTGATGGGTTGTCTCCTTCAAGCTCCGATATAACGATCAATGAGTCTGTCATTTCGAGGGAGAGAGGTTCTGTCTTTGGAACCGGATTGATTACCTGCAACAAACACATAAGATATAAAGAAACTGAGTTATAAAATGTTGATGAAGAGAAAGATGTTTAAATGTCTGTTGCAGAGTATTGAATAGTCACCTTTTTACCGCCTTTTATGTAGCCTATAGCGACTTCATTTCTTAGCCACGCTCGCTCTGAGAGCTCGGTGAAGGAAGGGTTCTCGCCTTGTTTCATGTATAGCCCAATGTCCTGAGTGACTCAAGCAAAGTAGAGATCTTCAGACCAGAGTGATTGTGAGTATTGTACAAGTCATGACTGATCAAAGATTTTGAGGGAAGAGAGTGTTTTTTATTTTCTAACCTTTACGTATATCTCATCACCCTCTGCATCTAGAATGTCCTTCCACACCTCATTCAGTTCGCTGTTTTCAGCAACTGATTGCCAAAAAAAGATAGTAACATTGTTATTCAGATTGCAGGTAAGAGAACGAGAAGAAACAAACCGAATTTATGAAATGTAACCTTGTGCTGTTACAAGGCTCATCACTTCTTCTGCTGCTATGTAAGTTAGGGCCGGCTTGATTTTTGTTATCTACGTGGTTTTGTATAACGATTCAGCAAATGAACTAATCCGTAAAGAAAATAACAGAAGAAAAGCCTTCTCGAATACCTGTTTGCCGAGTTTTGAGTCAACGATTTCAGCGGCTAGATTATGTACCTAAGAGAAACAATAACAGCACGATACATTTTAGCAATAAATGTGGTAGGAGGCGATGTAAAGAAAAGTTAGTAGCTTACCTTTACTCCAAGCTTGTTGCAGATGCTTTCAGCAAGAAGAAGAGAATAGGCGGAGTGTTTGTCTGCTCTAGATGGATCTAAAAGACACCAAGTGATCTGTTAGTGTCATCAATATTGCCAAATACGTCAAGAAGAAACCAATTACAAATGCTTACCTTTAAGAAGCCACTCTCGATCTGATATTACAAGGATGGACAGAGGAATATCTTCACCTTTCTTGTGTTTACTTTGCATATGCAATATAGTTTCCTTTAATGTATCATAGTTCATAGGATTCCCAACCTGCAGTGGAGTAAAAGACATCAATACCGAATGACTTTGAAGCTATCCTTTGTTCGTGCCTCTGGAAATGATATTACCTTATGTGAAACATGGATGTTATTGATTTGCCCAGAACCTAAACCCTCGCTCACTCTGCTTCTGTCCTCTAACGGGACATCTGATAATATTTCCTGCGTGCAACAAATACTTTTAGTAACTCTTTCCCTGATTTACACCGGGAGAGAGAGAGATAAATGGTATATGAGCATACCAATGAACTTCCTGGACCAAGATAACTATCAAATTCCTCGATCATATGTACAACATCTCCACGCCAACCAAGTAGAAGTATAGATTCTTTCGGTCCTTTGACCGAATCTGATCCCTATGTAAACCACAGAGATGAAAAAACATAGGTCTCAAAAATTTTGAAAGCCTAATATTATTGGTTAAAGCTTGTTGAGGGAGGGCAGTTGGCAGTCAGACCTTTGATAAGGACTTTCTCGGACGCATTATAATCTTCTCTAGACGTGATCTTTTTTTCTCCAATACTTGCTTCCGAGTATCAGGCTCATTTACTGTAATGTTTTCAGCAGTCATGTCTGTATATAAAAGTTGCTTCTTCTTCCAACTGAGAGGTGCAATAAACAATACTTTATCCGTTTCCATGAGCTTTTCTTCATCCTTTGGGTGGAAATTTACTTTTCCATCTCTTAAAAGGCCACAGACCACGACCTGATAGGAATACACGTTTATGAGAAAATTATCACAAAGACCAAAAAATGATTCGAAGAACGAACAAACGCGCTCACAAGATATTCAACCTACCTCATGGAACCCCAGTCTTAACTGTCTATAAGTCAGCCCAACTAGATTGGGGAAGCTGCAAAGATTAAATACATTTTCTGCAATACGTAGATTTGGTTTTACTAGTCTTGAATACAAACTTGATACAAAAGCAAGAGATAAAGATATCAGTAGTATAAGATGAAAGCACACTGTACTTGAGTAATTTAGTAGGTGTCTGTAGATCTTTATCAGGTCTTTTTGACGTGAGCATTGGACAAACAATTTGGACGTAACATTTTCAACCGGCTCCACTTTCAGTCCTGAAATGGACTTGAGAAGATCATACGTATTAGGACTTGATACCTGCATTCATATTCAGAAGCAAAGAAAAATGAGAAAGGAAAAAGATCAGCACTAAGAAATAGAAAACCGGACTGCACAATCTTCAGTTACGTAATTTACCTCTACAATAGTTGGGATGGATTCCATCCTTGGTATAGGTTGAAGGGCTAATACTGACAGAAACGCGTCTGTATCAACTTCGTACCTGAAACCATTTTCAACTTGATTGATTTCTCTTTTACAAAGTACTGAGATCCTATCGTTTCACCACTACTATTCTAGTTTTCTGACGAGTCTCAGAATAAATTTTTTGTTTGCTTTCACTGCATTATGAAGAATAGCGCACAAACCGAACGAACTAACCATAATGAGAAGTAACCAAGGAATAATTTAAGAAAAGTCCCAACTCTAGCAACCCCCATAGGCCCCAAACCACCCAAATATTGCATACACATAACTCTCTCACGCGCATCCTAAACATATATATACCAACCGCTGAGCTAGCTCACATATCCTAAAAGCTGACGTTCTAAAGCTATGACATTGCACACTTCTACAGTTCTACTACTACAAAATATCCATTCAAAACCACCCAGTTTCAGTATTCTTCTTCTCAAGACTGATTTCAGTCTCATTTTCTTCTTCACATATACTTTCTGAGAAAAAAGATTCTTACCGATCACTTTTTGTTGGTAGTATGATAATGGCACGCGCCATACAGGCAGCAGCCCGCTCAAATGATTTTGTCATGTTAAGACTACAACTGCACTGGTAGAAGCATGAAATCAGCAATGTAAATAAATGTCAAGCAACAATATCATTAATTAACATGACATGAACTTAATCAGCTTTTTGGGTTTACTTCTGCTTAATCGGAAGCATCTCAATTACTTTACCTTTTTGTAAGGATGTCAATATGATTAAAATCTCTAGAGAACGCCTCAGCTAGCTTGTCCATCTGCTTCCTTGGAGTATCAGACATAAGCAGAAGTCTCTGCTTCCTAAAAGTGTGTAACAAAGAAAAGTAATCAGCCAAGTTAACATAAAGTAACAAGCGAAAAATAAACTGGAAGATATAGAGAGAGATCATATTACCTAGCTGTGGCGGTACCTAAGCGGACAGCATGCTCATGATAACTGTCCAGTTGCTTCAGTATAAAAGGTAGATGACTATTTATTCCACAAATGATGATATGATCAGCTTCTAGGACTTGTATCTGTGCCCCTTCCCTCAGCCTTTGCATATTACTCTGCCAGACAGAGTGATCAGGAACTTGTACGATTAACATTCACTTTCTCAACAGTTGTGTCTATCTCAAGAACTTACCCGAAATTGTTCCGTCATAGTGCTTAAAAGCCGAGAGTAAAACAATATTCCCCAAATGGCTAGGACAAATCCAATGACTTTTTCAGTGCGTGTCTTTTGCTGCAGTTTTCAGCAAACATATAGATAGGCCTTTAGGTGCAAGAACTTCACGAATATGGAATTGGTCAAGAAGCAAATCATGACCTTCAGATGAGTAGAAGAGGAAATGAGGCATGCCCATGCCTCCCAGAGACAGTCTTCTAAGGGTATATTGTCTTTCCTTCACAACAAGGAGCCAATAGAAGCATATATTAAGTCGTACTCATACATAAGAAATCATGAAAAGGAAAATGAATATGTTCATTACGTTAAATTTTGAATCCATTAACAAGGGTCTTCATGTAATACATGATATACATGTACTAGATCTTTTTCATGTCTACAATTTTGTCATCAAACTAAAACCAAGAATTGTGTTCTATCTTCCGTTCATAGAGGCTAAGAAAACTGATCACAGAACCAGTTTAAGACAATCTTTAGAAGGCTGTAAACAAAAAAGCTAGCTTACCTGAATTTGAAGAACAGGACTCCCCCAATGACAACAAATGATAGGCATGCTACCAGGAGCACCACAAGGAACCTAAAATAGCCATACAAGTGATCAGAACAGATTCATATTTACCAAAATAAAATGATCCGAGTTTAACTACATATGAACAATACTAATCTCAAGTACATTGACACTAGTAATAATAGTCAGCAAGAATCTAATAGTACGTTTGAGAAAGAGGTGAAACAAATTCTTACTTAGATAGCAGTCCCCAAACCCATATCCACTATTTGAAGACGAAAGATTGTAGTAGTTAATCTACACAATTTGTATGATTTATCATTATAAGTTTAGTGAATCATCTCAATTCCCAGCAATTCAGTTCAGACACTTTCCATATGAACCATTCAAGAAGGACAGTTTTCTCTCTTGCTTTGCTAAAAAGATAATAAATATCTTCAAGACGGCCAGTTGCTTCCGTAGTTAGTAATATGGAAAATACCAGTACCAAGTATAATTCTTCAGCTACTACTTAAGCAGCTACTTTCTTAAAGATGAATTTTGAGTTTAGGACATACGTGGAAATGTTCTTCTCGAGATGAATATTGAACAGGTAAAGAAACCTCGCAAAACTCCATTTGATATCGGTGAAAGAAGGAAATGACACGTCCAACTTGAGAGGAGTAGGTTTATTTAGTGAGTTGGATGCACAAGCAAAAGGCAAGCCAGCCCCCACTGAATTCTGAACAAGACGAGGAAGCTCTTGGAATATCTTTTGCGCTATTCTGAACAACCCGTACAGTGGGATGCACCCTATGACAAGTTTATATTGAAGACTCTGCAGATTAAGAAGATTATAACATAAGCATATGGGCTTTTGATCTCGATAAGTAAACAAAATAGCAAATGAAATGAAAGTATCAATGACACCAGGAAACATAAAGAGCTGCAATAATAATCTGGGGGCAAACGAAGCTTATGCAGTGTAGAACCTAGTAAAACACCGATTCGACTGATTTTACACCCATACAGGACAAACATAAAAAGATAAAAGACATGAATAACAGGACATGGTTTAGCTTCACCTTGTGGAATTTTGAACTGAAATCATTCAGATTGTCATTAGAAGATGCTGTGTCTCCTGTCTTTTGAGATTTGACTCTGAAGGTTCCTGTAGTATAGAGAGAGAAAAGCAAAATTAGCCAATAAACTGAGAGACTGAACAGTGAGAGAAGTTAAGAAATCAGTAAAAAAATCTTGAGAAAATGCCAAATCTCTTACTGAATTTCCCATTTTTCAGGGAGAGTAATGTATTCAGACTCTCACCTCGGCATCTAAATGACTCAATCCCACCGAAACACAGTCTCCTGCACAAAGAAACAACCTTTTTCAGAGACACACAGAGCTTGTAATTGTAAACATCATCACCAATCGAATCAAAGAAAACCCAACAAAACCCAGAGTCCATCTGAGCCTAAAACCCTAAACCCAAATCGAATCACAGCTCCAAATGTTGAAAATCGTAACGCATTGAACTCGCAGGTAGAAGAAGAGAGAGAACCTATTAAACGACGAGACTCGGTGCCGTTTAGGAGCTGGTGAAGGTAGAATCAATGGCTTCCAGCTTAACAACTGAACAGCCACCATTCTCTCTCTCTCTGCTTCGATTTCGCTCTCGATGTTGTATATATATAGAGACACCAAAGTTCTAGATTTTTTTTGTTTCCGAGGGAAAAGCGCCTTTCTTATTTCTAATTGTCAGAATATCGTAATTAATCTTCCCTTTGTTTTACCGATTAGTTACGTGGTGTTATCAAGTTTTGTTTTTTTTATATAGTAATGTAATTATTATATAATGTAAACAGTAGATTCGATTATGGATGTGATGATATCTGGTCTTTATAAATGTACCAATAGTCTATATTTTATAAAGTGAATTTGCAAATGTACTAGTATGAAATTGTTAAAAATATATACATTAATCTACTTAAATTGGTTTTTTGATGTATTATGGTTTATTCCTTGGCATGAAATTTCTTCATTGGCAATTTTTCCTGACATCGACTTGACTATTTTCTTGTTAGATTTCTTTAATAAAAATTATTTCTTCTTTTTTTCATGGAAAACAGCCAAGAAATGATGAGTACATCATGTATCTTATCGTTGATATTAGAGTTCAAGGAAATTCACCTCTCCTCTTGTGATTTTTAAGTGTTTCTCCAACTATGACTAAATCTGAAGGAGATTTTTTTTACAGAACTCTAGTGTGTTATTTTTCACATTCTTTAAAATCGTAGTGTTCTTCAACTTGTTGAATTTTCATTTTGATTAAATGCTGAAGTGAGACGAATTGATGGTATTCATAGATAATGTTATTTCAAAGAAAAATCAAATAAAAAAAATCCAAAGAATATTGTGAAACCCCTCTCTTTTTTTCTCTACGGTATCACTTGGATTGTATAAGAGTTTGCTTGTATTCAAGTATCTTTACACAAGGGATTCTCTATAACATTCTATTTTTGTAGGTTAAAAATGTATTAAGTATAATTATTGGTTGTGGTTTTATGTTTACAACATTGTGATTTTGATTGTTCATTAAATTGACTGTTTTTGCTATGTTGCAAATTGTATGGTTTACAAATAGTTTAAATTCATTATATGTTAGGGTTCTTTCAACATAAATAAATTTGGATGATAACATGGTTTTAAATATGATGACTGAAATAAATTAGGTGAACTATTTTGATGTTTATAAATTATTTTGAATTATCAGTTTTTTAAATCAATATTAGACTATGATTGGCCGGTCAATTAATGTAATTCCTATATCATATAAATAGTGAAATTGGTGGGATTTGATTTGTGACGGTGTCCAGTTTTCAATGAACTTAATATTACCACTAGAGTAAGGTTATTTCTAGAAATTAGTTAGTTGTAAATGTTTGAATAACTTAGTTACAGATAAAGAAATCGAGAGGAAAAAAATTTGTCCTAAACGATTCATTTTATAATGGTGACCAAAGTGTGTAACAGTTAAAGAAACTTTGATTACTTGACCAAAAGAAAAATATGTATATATGGGGGTAAACGATTCTTTTCATAATCAACGTTTAATAAGTCAACTAATTAACGTTTCTTTAATTGTTAATTTCTGGTCACCATTCTAAGTATTAAAAATTGTCTGCGTGTCTTTTATTAGTGATGTAAACGCTAAAAACTAGTAGTATATATGGTGGTGATTGGTAAATGTAGACCAGCATCTTACTATTAAAAAACTAAAATAAAATACAATACTTATATTCGATTATCCTTGAGAAAACGTGCCGTGTGAAATGAAACCAACACGTAAAATAGTAACAACTACGACACTAAAACCCAAAAAATAAAAAACAACAAACAAGATTCATGACCAATAAGGAAAATAACATTTTCATTTCTTAAAAAAATGTTGAAATTATTATATAAAAAATTAGGTACGAGATGGGATCGAAGAGGAATTAGAAGTGGAGACAAGCAAGCATGTGGTAGAGTTCAAATAGTTTAGTATGAACCAGTTTGTGAACTAGGCAGTTTGTAAATTAGGGAGTTAACCGGTTTGTGAACTAAACAGTTTGTAAACTAGGGAATTAACTGGTATGTGAACCATGCGGTTTTTTAACTAGAGAGTTACTACATAATAAGATAATCTAAAATACTTTTTAAAAAAAAACATGAAAAAAATCCATCCATCAGTATAAATTCGAGAATTTCAAATATTTAGCAATGCCGAAATCTAAATTCAAAATTGAAAAACAAAATTTATATATTATTAATTAAAATGCATGAATTGGAAGTAAAAAAAAACGTTGACTCAATGATCAGTACTGATCATCTGACAAACTATGAAACAATATGATTTATTTCCTTTTAGATTTAAAAAAAACACTTCTGTAAATGTAGATTTTTGTCAATTATGATGTATATACTAGAAAAACTAAAGTGGTATGGCATGAAGTGTTTGCAAATTTGCAAAGGTCAAAGAGAAATAAATTTGAGAGAGTGTGTTCCCAATTAATAAATTCATGTCATGTGCTTTCCCAATCTCTCACATTTCAAGCTGTCACCCCAACTTTCTCCAGCTTTCTTTATTTGCCCCATTTACTCCTCTTTCATTACTAGTCAACCCTACTAATTTTATCCAAATCTGATGGGATACATCCCACTGAACCAACAACTACCTAAATATCAGAAGGATTCGACAAACTATAAACCATTAAAATAATAAGTTATGAATCGAGAGGCGGATAAAATAGGATAGACTAAGTAGATAAAATGTGAATCAAACGTCTTAAACGAATAAAACTGATCAAAATTTATGTGAGTGATATCACTGTATGACCTGCTTTTGACATACTTTTAAACCTCAAAACTTGAATGAAAATGTTAATAGTGAAAACAAACTAGCACGCTTTGGAATTTGGACACACTACGACCCATCCAATTTTAGGTTATTCCATTCACACTCATAGTATCAGTGTATCACTTTGGCTTGAAACAAACGGATTTGAATAATCGGGAGTCGAGTGAGAGATTTGTGTTTGTAGGATTCAGTTTTGACAGAGGACAGAGACAGATGTGAGAATCGTGAGATCTGATTTAGTAAACCCTACGGATTCAGAGACTTTGGTTTGACTGTTGCTTCAAGCTGAGAGGATTATCTCTTCTATGGTAAGTTTTCTCTGGTTTAACATACAGATACACTTAATCAAACGTTTTTTGTATTGTCTTCTTCTCCCTTTGTTTTAACATTGATTGTATAAAGCACAAATGGTTTATAGGGAACAATGGCCGTCGAATCGAGATTCGAAACTGCTTGGGTTTGTGATTCAATCAACGAATTTTGACTCGAAACAAACGGATTTGAATAATCGGGAGTCGAGTGAGAGATTTGTGTTTGTAGGATTCAAGTTTGACAAAAGACAGAGACAGAGGTGAGAATCGTGAGATCTGGTTTAGTAGACCGTCTGGACCCGCGGGTCAGTCTGTTAACCCGCCTAATATAGCGGAACGGGCTTGGTCCTTTATCTCCATGACCGCAGCCCGCAACGGTCAGGCCCGCCAAACCCGCAAGAACGAACAGGCCCGCACGGTCCGACCCGTTTGACACCCCTATTATCAAGTTTTTTTTATATAGTATAATATAATTATTACATAATATAAACAGTGGATTTAATCATGGGTGTGATGATATCTAGTCTTAGTAAATTTACCGATTAGACTACAATTTATATTTTATAAAGTGAGTTTGCAAATATACTGGTATGAAATTATTAAAAGTATATACATTAGCTACTTAGATTGGTTTTTTGACGTATTATGGCTTATTCCTTGGCATGAAATTTCTTCACTGGCAATTTTTCCTGACACCGACTTGATTATTTTCTTGTTAGATTTCTTTAATAAAAATTATTTCTTCTTTTTTTCATGGAAAACAGCCCAGAAATGATGAGTACATCATGTATCTTAACTTTTATATTAGAGCTCAAGGAAATTCAATTCTCCTTTTGTGATTTTTAAGAGTACCTCGATTGGGAGGATGAAGTAGAGACTCTAACAAAAAAGAAAAGAAAAAAAAAAGAAATGAGATGGGAATCAGAAAAAATAAGAAAGAAGAGCAACAAAATATTTCTGTCCAGCACCTTTGAAACCATTTTAATAAATTAATAATAAAATTTATTATTATTATATTTCTAATCTTTTGTCTCAATCTTTAACAATGAAAATGTTCTAAGGGTTTTTCCAATTACGACTAAATCTGAAGGATTTTTTTTTTATAGAATTCTAGTGTCTTATTTTTCACATTCTTTAAAATCGTAATGTTCTTCAACTTATTAGTTTTTCATTTCGATTAAATATTGGAGTGAGACGATTTGATGGTATTTATAGATTATGTTATTTTAAAGAAATCAAATTAAAAAAATCCAATGAATATTGCGAAAACCCTCTCTTTTTTCTCTACAGTATCACTTGGATTGTGTAAGAGTTTGCTTGTATTCAATTATCTTTACACAAAAGATTTTCTATAACATTCTATTTTTGTAGGTTTAAAATGTATTAAGTATAATTATTAGTTGTGGTTTTATGTTTACTACATTGTGATTTTGATTGTTCATTAAATTGACTGTATTTGCTATGTTGCAAATTGAATGGTTTACAAATAGTTTAAATTCATTATATGATAGGGTTCTTTCAACATAAATAAATTTGGATGATAACATGGTTTTAAATATGATGACTGAAATAATGAAATAAATTAGGTGAACTATTCTGATGTTTATAAAATATTTTGAATTATCAGTTTTTTATTGGCCGATCAATTAATGTAATTCCTATATTATATAGATATTGAAATTGATGGGATTTGATTGATGGTGTCCAATAGACTTAATATTTACCACTAGACTAAGATTATTTCTAAAAATTAGTTGGTAGTAAATGTTTGAATAAATTAGTTACAGACAAAGAAATCGAGAGAAAAAAAAAAATTGTCCTAAACGATTCATTTTATAATGGTGACCAAAGTGTGTAACACTTAAAGAAACTTTGATTACTTGACCAAAAGAAAAATATGTATTTATGGAGGTAAACGATTCTTTTCATAATCAACGTTTCATAAGTCAACTAATTAACGTTTCTTTAATTGTTACTTTCTGGTCACCATTCTAAGTATTAAATACTGACTGCGTGTCGTTTATTAGTGATGTAAACACTAAAAACTAGTAGTATATATGGTGGTGATTGGTAAATGTAGACCAGCATCTTACTATTAAAAAAAATAAAAATAAAAATAAAATATTTTATATTTGATTTTCCTTGAGAAAACGTGTCATGTGAAATGAAACCAACACGTAAAATAATAAGAGCATCACCATTGATGGTTTCTTAGTAAATTGCTTAGTAAATATTAAACTAAGAAAAACTAATATAATATTATGTGAATTACTTATAAAAAACCTACTAAAAATTGCTTATTTAATATTATATTAGTTTTTTTTAGTTTAATATTTACTAAACAATTTACTAAGGAACCATAATTGGTGGTGGTATAACAACTACGACACTAAAACCCAAAAAAGGAAAAACAACAAACAAGACTCATGACCAATAAGGAAAATAACATTTTCATTTCTTAAAAAAAAAATGTTAAAATTATTATATAAAAAATTAGGTACGAGATGGGATCGAAGAGGAATTAGAAGTGGAGACAAGCAAGCATGTGGTCACACTACTGAACGTGAATCTCGATGGAAACACCCAGTTTCGGGTTATCATTGCCAAACCTATCACGCCCTCCATTTTGGCTTCATCTTTTTTTCGTTAGAAGGATCATTTTTGGCTTCATTGCTATCACTCTACTGACTTTTTGGTATTTTCTTCCACTTACTTTCCTCGTTTTTTATTTTATTAACAAACATATGTATACGTATATAACCAATGTTCTCGGACTAAAACAAATATCTTTAAGTTTTGTCTTTTGTCTTTTAAAATCTCATCCACAATGTGAAGCTCGAATGTAATTGGCTTCCCACGATATCTTTCTCACTAGTGTAGAGACGAAATAGTTTAGATGCGAGTCAGAAATGCAAAAGAAAATATCCCAAAGGAGAATTATATCGTGCTTGAAATTAAATGAAAACGTAATCATATTCTTTTCAACCTATATATGTACTTACGTAATAACTACGTGATTACCAAACGAAGAAAAGTTGTGAGACACACACAAGTACACAAAATTACAAATGGTCTAGAACATATATAGTAGTGTAGTGACTGCAAGATTCATCATGTCCATAAGTCCGTGTAGTTAATTAAGAGGTGATAGAAATAGAGATGAATACAACAAAATTTTGTTTCACAATAATACCACCATTTTTTTGGTTGTTGTACAAATTATTGGTGGTATCTTTTCGAAAACAAATATAGAGAAAGAAATGTTATATTATGGTAGATCCTTCTTGTTTTTTTTTAGTCTTTTTTTTTTTGGATAAGTTCTTTGTTTTGATCATCAGTACTTTGGTTTTGTTTTAAAAAATATTTACCAATTTATGCTGGTAAACACATAGATTAACCAGCATAAATTAGAAATAGTTACAACAATCTGAAAATAAGAATATACTAAAATATTATTTTGGTGAGACAACATATTTGGTTTTTGACATGTGACAATCTAAATTTTGAAGTGGACTTCCATGTGAGCGCAAAATGTTAAAGTGGGAAGATCATCTTCAACTTCGTGTGGCTGATTTTTTTTGTAATACATTTTGTATGCAATGATTACTTGACTTTCATATCCACCATACTTATACAAAATGTTATAATATAGACATATATATATATATATATATTATATTTATATTATTTTTAAAGTATATCAATATTAACATATTCTTATGACCAATACAAACATTAAAACAGAGAAGGAGAAAACTAATCACCTGATAACGGGTCCTAACCCTTAAAACTTGTTGTCCCCATGTTTCTCAGTTTCTTTCCAACAATTTTGAACACCAAGCAAACGATACCGTTTTTGGGGTCCGCGGGCTTTACTTAATGTTGAGACAGACTTGGGCCTTTGGGCTTTTCCAATTCTCTCTTAAACCGAACCCTCTAATTCACTTGGAGGTTGTTTCTGCCTTTTGTCTTCCCCATGTACAACTTAAAGACACTTCACAACTTTCTTTTGATCAAATAGGCCAACATATACTGAAGTAACATGTTTAACCACAGAGACTGAAACAGAAACCTAATACTACAAGATGACTATATAAAGGTTTCAAGGTATATTAATGAAGCTCTGAAAGAACAATCTATATTATATTTATACACATAGTAGTCGTTTCATTCATCAACTTATAAACACTTTTTCCATCAAAAGTCATCATATATAAGATGATGAGAAAGAATCGATATCTTTTATCTAGAGGCGATGTCATTCTTCTCAACAGTGAAATCCCAGATATCACCATACTTGTCATTAAAGTCCCAGATGCTCATGGTGTTGTAATCATTAATGAGCTTGTCACGAACTCCTCTCTCCAATTTGTATATCTGAGGCTCGAAGTTGTGTGGCTGGTCTGGTTTATCCATCTCTATTATGCAGAACACTACCGTGAACAATGCCGCACCTATGAACATGTATTCACCCTACAACACACTCAAAACACATGTGAGTCTTCTCATGCTTGGCTTAATTATCCACCTCTAGTGCGTTTGGGATTAAAAACTTCATTAATAAGAGACTCTTAACTTCAGTATCTCTAAGAAATTAACTTATGATTCTCTAGTGTATGTTGCTTGTGATGCAATATTGACATTAAGCAAAAGGAATAAAAAAGTGTTACCGGAGCATCAAAATACATCCCTGCAGCTATAGCAGGAAGAAATATCCAAGAGATAAGACCTGCATATACATAGAACAAAACACGCAAGTTTCGATCGATCAATCAGTCGGAGACAAATCATAAGAATAAATAATGAGTAGTACCTTGAAATCCAGAAGGAGGATCTACAGCAGCAACATCATCTGCAACTGCTCCCCAAAATGTTCCTGAATAATAAAAACATTCAAAAGATTCATTTAGAAACAAGAAGAAGAAGAAGAAGAAGATGAAAGGAAAGTAAAAAACGTTTACCCTTTTCAACTTCTCCTTCATAGTAAGTATGAGCTCCATCGTAATATCCATACTTGAAATCCTCCTGTACCACTTTCCGAATGCTCCAAGTTAAAATCAAATAATCAGAATCAGGATTACAATTAAAATCTTACCATTCCAATACTGTTGAGCTCGAATTGACCAATCGGATCTTCGTTGATATCTGGTTCGATCTGTGACAATCCAGCCGCCGAGACCATCTTCGCTAACTTCAATCTCCGGCTAGAGTTGTTACAATACGATACAACATTGGAAGAGTAACCAACGGTCTGATCAGAAACCTTAACTCCAAACTTCGAATCGATGAACTTTGGGATTGATTTAGGAGACAGAATCGTGACAGTTGCCATTTTTTTTCCTTACGCTTTATCTTCTTCTCTCTGTTCTTCTTCGTTCTGTCTCAGAGTTTTGTGACCATACGAACAAAATCCCCCGCTCTGTTTTTTTTTTGTTCTTTTGTCAGTTTTATTACCAGAGTGACTTTAACTAGTCCAGAAATGCCACGTGTCATCTGTTGTCACATACTGATTCACACGGGCCCAACAACGTTATGCTAACGGACATCATTCAACACTACAATTTCGGCCCAATTATGTTGTAGATTCAAATTTGGATCAGAGAAAGCAAGGTCAAAACTCAAGTCAGCTCTTTAAATTAGAAGACAATTAGATCATCATAATCATAAACAAATGATTCTCCAACTGTAACTAATTATGGTGGGAGTGGTTGGAGAGTGAGATTAGATGCCTCTTCGTTCTTTGATTGATATGGTTACCAAGTCATGTTTTAAAGTCTACACTGTAATTACTAACCTTTGATTTTTCATTCCTTTACTAATGAATAGAATAGGATTATATCTCAAATACTTGGGATCAAATCTCACCAAAATCTATTACAATAAGTCGAAATTAAAGATTTGGGTCTACCTTGGTGGACTCACACTAACATTTTAGTTATCGACGTGTTACTAACAAATTGCACTTAACCAAAATCTATTACATTAGTGTTTTTAAGTAAGGGACTACAGCAATTAAGTACTATCCCTAGTTTTCCTAATTAATCAAATAAATTATTTTTCTATATCATTTTATTAGTTTACCGGAACAATTAAAGGTGCAAACAAAAAAATCATAACTCATTTTAGAATATGGTTTTCTACCTAACATTACAATAATTGGAATTTTTTTTAAATGAAGAATGAACTAAACAAGTAATGTGTACAAAAACCAACGAAGGAGAAAGAGTTTAGTGGTAGGTATTGGTTTCTTCCAGGATTAACTTCTCACCGTAATTGCTTCGTTTGGTCAGAATTTTTGCTTAGTGTTGGTTCTCTGTTAATTAACTAATGTTTTTTTGCTTTGGTTGCGTTACCACACAAACTCTCCCCATACCATGTGTTGACGCATGCTAATTAATGAAATGAAGACAAAACTTATTACGCGGTAAAAGATTGGCATGCTTGTCTTTGTATTTGTATAAGATTTAAAATCCATGAAGCATTTACTTTGTTAATTAAAAAAACATGAAAACATGAAAAATCCACCCATTAGTATAAATTCTCGAATTTCATATATTTAGCAATGCAGAAATCTAAATTCAAAATTGAAAAACAAATTTTATATATTATAAATTAAAATGAATGAATTGGAAGTAAAAAATGTTGACTCAATAATCCGTACTGATCATCTGACAAACTATGAAACAATATGATTTATTTCCTTTTAGATTTTTAAAAACACTTGAGGAAATGTAGATTTTTGTCAATTGTGATGATACTAAAAAAAACTAAAGAGGTATGGCATGACGTAATTGCAAATTTGCAGAGGTCAAAGAGAAATAAATTTGAGAGAGTGTGTTCCCAATTAATAAATTCATGTCATGTGCTTTCCCAATCTCTCACATTTCAAGCTGTCACCCCAACTTTCTCCAGCTTTCTTTATTTGCCCCATTTACTCCTCTTTAATTACTATTCAACCCTACTAATTTTATCCAAATCTGATGGGCCACTGAACCAACAACTACCTAAATATGAGAAGGATTCGACAAACTATAAACCATAAAAATTATAAGTTATGAATCGAGAAATGGATAAATAGGATAGATTAAGTAGATAAAATGTGAATCAAACGAATAAAACAGATCAAAATTTATGTGAGTGATATTATTGTATGACATTCTTTTATACCTCAAAGCTTGAATGAAAATATAAATAATGAAAACAGATTAACACGCTTTGGAATTTGGACACACTACCACACATCCAATTTTAGGTTCTTCCATTCACACCCATAATATCAGTGTATCACTTTGGATTCCTAAAATGCAAACGAATGTTTTTGTCGTCATTATACTAAAACAAAACACATACTCCAATTAAGTGAATGTCTAGTAACCATGAAAACACAATAAATGTTTAGTTTAGTGGTAGTAACCCACACATTTCCTCATGCAAATTAGTTCAACCAAATTTTAGTTTTTCGGCTCACTTAAATTTCCCAACCATATAAGATTAATGATGTCTATACAAAGAAAACATGAGTTCACACAGTTTCCTCGAATCAGAACATGACACGGACACAAAAGTGGGGTCCCCTCACATCAACTGTCTTCAACAAGTTGCACGAGAATAGGGGTAGTCTCGATAATAACGGGTCAAAGAAAGGGTAAAAGAGTCATTTAGGGAAATATAAATAAAAGTCGTCGCCGTCTCGTAGGTGTCTGCCTTCTCAACTGTCGAAACTCATTTAAAGCTTTCGTCGGAGTAGTTGCATCTTCCCTCTCTACAAGAAACATACTAGTATATTTTTAATATATACTTTCCATATTTTCATTTTCTTGTTTGTTGTAAAAACCATGTAATTTCCGTGTACGTAAGTCAAATCTTTTGAATTCGTATTTTTTTAACATGGAAGGAAGGTTTAACTGATATTTATAAAAAAATGGTGCTATCTAGAACGATATTTTGTTGTTTACCAAAAAAACAATTTTCATTTTACTAGTTTGAACGGAATGATTTGCTAGTAGAATATATAATTTATTCTTTGGCATATTTCTAAAAAAAATGATTATTCTTTTCATTAAGTATTTGCCATCTTCCCAAACTACATTTATTAACCAAGTGTGTGTCTCTCTCTAAAAATTTCTCATTAAATTCTCCAAATTCCTCCAACTTTTCAGGCCATTCTCTCTTCTCACACCAACACTCTCACACAATCTTGCTCTTCTCTACATAATCCCCACCATCTCCTTCTCATTCATACATACTCATCACAATCTTCTTCATTTCTAAGTTGTAACCATGACCCATCCTCAAGAACAACAACGTCCTGTTCCGGTCCAAGTCATAAACCAAAACCAAAACCAAAACCAAAACCAGAACCCAAACAACCTCCCAAACTTCCTCTTATCCGTGCGTCTCAAGTATGTGAAACTAGGTTACCATTACCTAATCTCAAACGCACTCTACATCCTCCTCCTCCCTCTCCTCGCAGCAACCATAGCAAATCTCTCTTCCTTCACACTCAACGACCTAACGCTCCTCTACAACCACCTCCGTTTCCACTTCCTCTCCGCCACAATCGCCACCGCCCTCTTGATCTCTCTCTCCACCGCTTACTTCACCACACGTCCTCGCCGTGTCTTCCTCCTCGACTTCTCATGTTACAAACCCGACCCTTCCTTGATCTGCACTAGAGAAACGTTCATGGACCGTTCCGAACGTGTAGGTATCTTCACCGAAGACAATCTTGCTTTCCAACAGAAGATTCTTGAGAGATCAGGTCTTGGTCAGAAAACTTACTTCCCTGAAGCTCTTCTTCGTGTCCCTCCTAATCCTTGTATGGAAGAAGCGAGGAAAGAAGCTGAGACGGTTATGTTCGGTGCTATCGATGCGGTTCTTGAGAAAACCGGTGTTAAACCGAAAGATATTGGGATGCTTGTGGTGAACTGTAGCTTGTTCAATCCGACTCCGTCTCTTTCTGCTATGATTGTGAATAAGTATAAGCTTAGAGGAAACATTCTTAGCTATAATCTCGGTGGAATGGGTTGTAGTGCTGGTCTTATCTCCATTGATCTCGCTAAACAACTTCTTCAGGTAACTACTTTTCTTTCTAATACGGTTTATTTGACCGCTCCGGTTTAATCACATTATTTTAAATTGAATGAAAATGGAATTTTTGACAAGTTGCTGTTTTGAGTCGTCACGGTTGATTGGAATATAGGATTTTATTTTGGATTTTAATGATAGCAGTCTAGGATATTTTTATTGGGCGGCTTTTGAATGTTGAAAAAGGCTGACAACAGCTCATGAACTTTATTAATTGAGCAATTAATTTTGCTTTTCAGTTACACTGATTAATAAGCATTTAATACGATTACCAGCTAGGATTTTTTGTTTGTCTGGTTGACACTTCGTTTTCATGTCATTATGACGTGTTATAAACATGTAATGTAAGTACGTGTGACCAATTTCTTAATTTTTGTGTCGCTTTTTGTTTACTGGTTTGGAATTTGGTTTGTAATTTAGTATTGATTATACGTTATGGTATGCGCTGTTTGGAAGTATAAAGGTTAAAAGTCTAAAGGGTGAGAGACACGTGTGTATGAAAATTCTGACATTGTCAGGCTTTTTGTTCCTTGGGTAGGTAGTAGTTGTGAAAATGGGAAAACCATAATGTTTGTGTTAATGACCACCGTTTTTATTTTATTATATACTAGTATGTATAGATATGATTTTTTGAAAATTACAAACACAATAGTGCAATAGTGCAATCTTTTATTATTTACAACACAAATATTCGACTGGTAGATCTAAATTTATATTAAGCTATGCAATCTTTAGTTTTTTTTATATATAGTACACACACTTAAGAAACCAACGTGGTAGCACGTGCTTGCAAGTTTCTTAAATCTCTATCCATGCTGGTTGGCAAATTGAACCAAAGTTCTTAAATGAGCTTACATACACATGTCACATATGCAAGCCCATACGTTTACTTAGAATTATTCATGTCTTAAATTATCCACCGTATATTGTTTCCAGTCTAGTCTAGTCACAATTTTACATGTATCTTTTGGATTCTAATTAAATCGTTACCTTATTTTTTCAGGTGCAACCAAACTCATACGCACTAGTGGTGAGCACAGAGAACATAACCTTAAACTGGTACTTAGGAAATGACCGATCAATGCTTCTCTCTAACTGCATCTTCCGTATGGGTGGAGCAGCCGTACTTCTCTCGAACCGTTCCTCCGATCGTAGCCGTTCAAAATATCAGCTCATCCACACCGTACGTACCCACAAAGGAGCAGACGACAATGCCTTTGGCTGCGTTTACCAACGAGAAGACAACAACGCAGAAGAAACCGGCAAAATCGGAGTCTCGCTATCCAAAAACCTAATGGCAATAGCTGGAGAAGCGCTCAAAACAAACATCACAACTCTAGGACCACTAGTCCTACCAATGTCCGAACAACTTCTGTTTTTCGCGACACTCGTGGCCCGAAAAGTCTTCAAAGTCAAGAAAATCAAACCCTACATTCCCGATTTCAAGCTAGCTTTCGAGCATTTCTGTATCCACGCGGGTGGTAGAGCAGTGCTCGATGAGATAGAGAAGAATTTGGATTTATCAGAGTGGCATATGGAGCCATCGAGGATGACTTTGAACCGGTTTGGGAATACTTCGAGTAGCTCACTTTGGTATGAGCTTGCTTATAGTGAAGCGAAAGGAAGGATCAAGAGAGGAGATAGGACTTGGCAGATTGCTTTTGGTTCGGGCTTTAAGTGTAATAGTGCGGTCTGGAAAGCTTTGAGAACGATTGATCCGATGAATGAGAAGACTAATCCATGGAGTGATGAGATTCATGAGTTTCCTGTTCAAGTTCCTAGGATCACTCCTGTTACATCTTCGTAGTTTGATTTTAAAATTCTTTTGGTGAGAACAGATTGCTATGGATTCTTTTTCTGATGTACTTATGAGATTTATATCTATTATTATGTCTAATATATGAATTTTTAATCCCTGCTGTGAGTTAATTATGATATACATATCAAGTGTTAAATCTATGTAACTTATGAAAAGATAAATATTAACAATTTAAGAGCTTGGTTTACAAATATTTTAAATAAATCAACAACCCATTTATCTCAAATAATAATACTAACAAGAATAATTTGTAAATTTTATTTGTTAATTTAATATATTATACAGAGAAAAAATATTTATTACATTAAAAGAATTTTTTCATTTTTAATACTAATTTTTAGATTATCGATTTTTTTTTTTTTTTTTTTTGTTCTTTACATCAAAAAAGTTCATGTAATAAATTTAATTATTCAGAAGATATTTTGCAATATGCTTTTTTTTGTTATATGGATTGGACCGGAAAATAGACTCGTGGGTGTGACTTCACTAATTTTGTCGGGTGTATGCAAACGTGTCAAGCCACAACGACATGTACTTGAGTCACCATGCCACGCGTCAGTGTCTACTTGAACGAGTTAAGTTAAGTTTAGTTTATCTCCTTATCTCGTTGTAAGAACTAAAAATCACGAAAGATCGAGTAAAACTGAAAAATGTCGCAGAGTTGTGTTATGTCTTTGGTCTCTGCAAATTTTAGGAGAGGCTCTCTCCTCTTATGCTTCACCAAATCTAAGCCATGGTCCACACGGTTCATTTCAACGGCGAATTCAGTTTCGTTTACTAAACCGGTAAGAGGGTTAATGTCCTTAACCTACTCTTTCACCCGGTTCGATTTCGTTAGCCAAACCGGTCCACCTGAAATTCAGTTTCCCGGTGAGTCCCCTTCGGAGGAAGAGTTACCGTCACGACCGAGTAGAGGACCAGACTTGGCCCCATTAGAAGTCCCGGATCTTCCTAATATACCGGAGATTAAACCGTTTGAATCTCCTCCTGAAATCACGACGGTTCCAAATGATCCACCACCGCTCGGACCGCCGCAGACTCCCGGCCCTGAGTTCCCGGTTCCACCATCGTCTCCACCACCGATTCCAGATACTCCCAATACTCCGGTGCCAGAAACGCCACCTGATGTGGTTCCTCCGGAGATTCCACCGCCCGGTATCGACCCACCAACGCCGGGGATCGACCCGCCACCGCCTATGGGACCGACCATCATATAGAACGTAAAACTCTTGCTTGTTTCGGTAATCTTTGTCCTAGTTTAAAAGTGTTAAGAGTTTTTTTAGAAGGGAACGTTTAAATACACAAATCACACATGTCTTTCTTTAAAACACAATGAGCATATATGTTACAAATCGATGCGAATCGATGTTAACAGGACACACATAACCCGGACATCATATTGGAAGCTTCTATGATACAGAGAGCTTGGTAGTGGTACATATATCAAACAGGAAATGATAACTTGTGGGACACGAAACCTTTGCATTTAAGCAGAAACGACAGCTTCTGAAAGCCTTCCATTACCGGACTCTGCCGTGAGACTATCGTAATAATCAACCAACACTTTCCAACCAGAGGGGCACATGAAACCGTCTGGTGGGTTCTCTTTATTCTTTGCCAAGGCACGCATCTACAAAATCAGACACCGCAATTGTTTATAGCCATTAAAGTATGAATCTCGGATTCGATGATCTTATTTACCAATGGAGTTAGACACTTTACCTTGGTTCCTGATATGAAGAGGAAGTCTTGAGCCCTGGAAGGATCAAAGAAGTCCATTTTCCCCTGAGTTTTGTCATACGCAGCAACCTATGTATTGACACATAAAGTCCATCAGCCTTTTGGATCAAAACCTTGAAAAGGATGTAGAGGAAGTTGCAACAATTGTTTTTTTACCTTGAAGGGAAGGATGTTGAGGCGTTCGAGTCCTGGTGCCATGCTGAGCACCTTCTTCCCATGATCAGCATCATATAAATCACGCTTCTCCATCGGATGGCCCATACCAGCTGGATCGCGGCCAACAATGTAGAAATTGGCTCCCGCGTTGATCCTAGCTTTAGCATGCCACTGAACCTCAGTCGGGCCAGCATAGTGCATTGGAGATGGAAAGATAGAGACGACAGTAGTTTCAGGATCAAGAACACCATCCTCCAGAACCTGCTCGTTACAGAGTAAGCAACAGTAATATAATATTGTCACTCCATTTGCAATGGTATACTTCATAGCACAAATCAAAAGATATCCTACAGATAAACAAACTACAATCCAACATCAATCCATCAGAATTTGGATCATCTGAAATAATTCCTTTGAAACAAGTTAATTACTCAGTTTCAGATAAAAGATGAACAACCATTACCCCTAAGCTACATCTAATGATTAAAGAGAGTTTCTTGCAAGAGAAGGAAGCTAAACCAAGGGGGATTTACATACCTTCTCGTGCTGCCTCATCCGCCAGCTGAGAGGTACATCATCAGCCTTAGTGAATCCACCAAGCGGATTCAACAACAACACCGGGTTTCTATACCCCATCTCAAGCAGCCTCCTCCTAGTATCAGTCATCAGAAGTGCATGTCCATTATGGACCGGATTCCTCAACTGGAAGGCGAAAACCGCGTCCGCATCACGCCTTATAAACTCCTCACGCAGCTGAGATGGAGATAGACGAAACCTATCAAGTCCATCATTATACTTGATCGGCTCAAGAACCTGTAAATCACCTCCTATCAACCAGTTTCCAGCTTTGGTTATAGCTTCTTCTGCATAAGGAAGACCAGGTGCAGTTGTTCCCCAAGTCCTAGCTATACGCTCTTCTTTCGGATGCTTGTAAATCTCAATACTAAGCTCAAAACAAAATTTCCATCAGAAACCTAATCTAATCCACAAATTAGGGTTCTCAAGCATACATTTGATGATTCTAATTCCAGATTAAGCTCAATCAAAATCAAAATCAGGTATTGAGATTTGAGAACTCACTCGCTGAGAATGGCGATAGGGTTACCGACTGAGTCAACGAGCGTGACTCGATTGGAATCACCGATTCGATTCTTCTGCTCATCATCGATGGCGAGAACGATCGGGACCGACATGTTGACGACGGAGCCGTCTTCGAGTCGGATCGAATTGAAATGAAGTGTTTGGAGGAACTCTGACTGTCTCATGAAACCTTTGAGCGGACTAGCCCAGCCTTCGCTGAGCACATGTAGCCACTCCAGATCCACACGATTCAGCCGGATCTTTACAGGAACCGTCTCGGCCTCCCGTTTCATCGCGCGCCGTCGCGGTTCCTTGACCACTAGGTCCATGAGTTTCCCTCCGTCCGGCTCGATGAGTCCCGATTTGACGACGAGGTTGCGGCGGGAAGAAGAAGAAGAAACTCGGCGACGGAGAGAGACGGATCTAGAGGCATAGCTGGAGATACGATTGTTACGGATTGGTGAAACTCGGAATGGAGAATCGGAGAAGACGATGGTGGTGGTGGCTGAAGAAGCCATTGTACATTTGATGATTATTCAAAAGATCGTTTGTAATTAAGACATAATTAGTGGATGCATGATTTAATTAGGGACTATATATTATAACATTAATTTTTTAGTGGATAATGAATGGACATTGTTCTAATACCGTTCCTACTTTGATGTGTCAATTAGCACCTACTTATTTGATTAATCCGTGTAAAGGACAATCCAACAACTGTATTTCTTAGTAAAAGACAAAATTCTAAAAGAGACATAATGAAATGGAATATTTTGACCCTTAATACATTTGTTTAACTAAAAAATTTGTACACGTAACGAATTATTAATGGATTACCATGTTTTCTAACCAACAAGTTGGCCCTCTGGAAATTAAAATTTGAATTTCTTGCTAACTTTTTTATTCTCTGCAAAAACACAAACTAGTACTATAATGGACTAATTAAATAGTACTAATCCCTGGAGATTTAATGACATAGTGGTCTTTCATAAGTTCCCGGGTCTTTTCCACTTCATCCCAACGGTCAACTCCGGCATAAATATTCGATAAAATCACATAATTCCCGCTGTTTTCCAATTCTAGCCGCAATAAATGCTTTTGCGCAATTTCACCCATCTTCAATTCACCGTGGATTTGAGCTGAACCGAGAAACGATCTCCACAGTGTCGCATTAGGTTTCATCGGCATTTTGTCGATGCATTCTTCGGCTTCTTTCAACCTCCCTGATCGGCCCAATAGATCAACTAGACACCCGTAATGCTCAACTTTAGGCTCAATTCCGTAAACCTCTTTCATCGAGTGATATATTTCGAGACCTTCCTCGACTAGACCCGAGTACGAACACGCGGATATCGTCACGATAAAAGTTGCCTCATCCGGGATTAATCCCTCAGAAATCATGTCCTTGTAAAATCCAACAGCTTCTCGACCGAACCCGTTAACCCCTAAACCACGAATCATGGCATTGTAACACGACGTATCTCTCTCACCCATTTCATCGAACACTTGGCGTGCAATATTCACTCGTCCGCATTTCGAGTAGAGATCAATAAGAGCAGTTCCAATAAACTGATTAAGACTAAGATTATTCCTCAACACATAACTATGAACACATAACCCTCCCCGAAACTCACCAAAACTCGCAAAAGATTTGAGTAAAGCTACAAGAGAAACCTCATTAGGTCTCCCCTGCATCTTCACAAACAATCCCAAAACCTCCTCGCTTTCTCCGGAATTAGCGTACGCAGCGAGAAGGGTATTACAAGTAGCTAAATCAGGTTCGTTAATCCGATCAAACAGAGACCTAGCTACTCTCAATCCACCACAATTCGCGTAGAAACCAACCAAAGCAGCTTCCAAAAACCGATCATGACTAACAGAATCAAGAAATTTCAAAGCATGGGCATGAAGAGCTCTTCCATGGAGATTAAAGGTACAAGCTTTGAAGAGAGAAGGGTAAGTAAATTCATTGGGTGTGGTAAATCTAGAGCTCAGGATGTGATTGTAGAGAGAAAAAGCGAGATGGGTATGAGTGGATTGGTGATTAGAGACGATGGAGGAGATGAGAGTGTTGTAGAGGAAGATGGAAGGATTAGAGATTCGACGGAAGATGGAGAATGCGTAGGAGATGGAGATTGTGGAGGAGAAGATAAGGAGTTTACTAAGAGGGAATGTGTGGTGAGAGAGACCGGTTGTGAAGAATTGGCCATGGATTTGTTTGAGGTGTTCTAGGGTTTTGGATTTTGGAATTAGGGTTAAGCATCGGTGATTGTTGCTTGTGCTAGGAGATGTCATGCAAAAGCGTTTCCTTTTTTTGTTGCTTCAACGCTTGATTCTTTCTCAATTTCAAAATCGAGAGAAACTCACAACACTAGAAAGAAAACAAAAAACAACTTATGGAACGCTTGTTTTGATCATTGTAGGCGCATTTGGGCTTACTTGATATGATCTTTAATGGGTTTTTATCAACATGGGCCCATGAAATTGGACATCCAAATGTTACAACTAATTTGTATATAAGGTCTCTCGTTTGGTCTGATGACTGATGTTGTGTGCTAAAATGCTTTGTTGTTTTGTCAACCATTTGTTTTAGTAACAAAATACTTATGTGACCATTCTTGGTAATAAACCCTTTGGTAACCCTCAAATCTCGCATGTATTTTATGTAATAAATTTTGTCGATCAACAGTCATAACTTTTAAGTTCGTTTTGAATGTTTTAGAACAACAAACAAGTAAGATTATATCGTTGAAACGTACGGTTATATGATACAAAACAAACATGATCCAGTTGCTAAACATATAAGAACGCTACAATGAATATGGAAAAGCATTGAGATTGGGCCAATTTTGTTGGTTTGCTTCATTTTACATTTTTTAGGTCGAACACATAAGGATGTGATATAGTCCTTTTTCTGTACAACACTCAATTTTGTCACTTGTAAACTTTGCCTTAATTATTTCTTAGGTTGGGTTAATGGTTCCTTTTTCCTTTCAAAGTATTGATAAGGTATCTATATCTATAAAGAGAGATTTTCTCTCTTTTGGTGCTGCCACCTCAGCAGCCAACTAATCACACACTTACTAATTACATCAACAATTATATAAATCTAACTCATCTACAGACATAAATTCTCACCGTTGAGTTTGTTTCATTGTCCAATACCAATAAAACCCAAGCTCATACCTCATATTTCTCATACCAATAAAGAAACTTTTTCTCTCTTTGGGTTAAGACACAATCATTTACTTGACATCAACATCATTCAGTATTTAGCATTAAT